>CM046647.1:27645672-27666896 GCA_025583645.1 Gossypium ekmanianum
AGCACGCTTAACTGCGGAGTTCTGATGGGATCCGGTGCATTAGTGCTGGTATGATCGCACCTCAATTCTTGCGCATTCTATTTATATAAAGGCTACCCCTGATCGCGCTTGAGCCTCGAATTTGAATTTAAATACGTCCAAATAACGTTTCGAGTGATTTATTCCGTAAATAACTAATTAGTTATACGATGAGATATAAAAAAATAGAAAAAAAATTTAATGAGATATAAAATTGGAGGGTGCAACACGAGGACTTCCCAGGAGGTCACCCATCCTAGTACTACTCTCGCCCAAGCACGCTTAACTGCGGAGTTCTGATGGGATCCGGTGCATTAGTGCTGGTATGATCGCACCCGTCAATTCTTGCGCATTCTATTTATATAAAGGCTACCCCTGATCGCGCTTGAGCCTCGAATTTGAATTTAAATACGACCAAATAACGTTTCGAGTGATTTATTCCGTAAATAACTAATTAGTTATACGATGAGATATAAAAAAATAGAAAAAAATTTAATGAGATATAAAATTGGAGGGGTGCAACACGAGGACTTCCCAGGAGGTCACCCATCCTAGTACTACTCTCGCCCAAGCACGCTTAACTGCGGAGTTCTGATGGGATCCGGTGCATTAGTGCTGGTATGATCGCACCCATCAATTCTTCGCATTCTATTTATATAAAGGCTACCCCTGATCGCGCTTGAGCCTCGAATTTGAATTTAAATACGACCAAATAACGTTTCGAGTGATTTATTCCGTAAATAACTAATTAGTTATACGATGAGATATAAAAAAATAGAAAAAAATTTAATGAGATATAAAATTGGAAGGGTGCAACACGAGGACTTCCCAGGAGGTCACCCATCCTAGTACTACTCTCGCCCAAGCACGCTTAACTGCGGAGTTCTGATGGGATCCGGTGCATTAGTGCTGGTATGATCGCACCCATCAATTCTTGCGCATTCTATTTATATAAAGGCTACCCCTGATCGCGCTTGAGCCTCGAATTTGAATTTAAATACGACCAAATAACGTTTCGAGTGATTTATTCCGTAAATAACTAATTAGTTATACGATGAGATATAAAAAAATAGAAAAAAATTTAATGAGATATAAAATTGGAAGGGTGCAACACGAGGACTTCCCAGGAGGTCACCCATCCTAGTACTACTCTCGCCCAAGCACGCTTAACTGCGGAGTTCTGATGGGATCCGGTGCATTAGTGCTGGTATGATCGCACCCATCAATTCTTGCGCATTCTATTTATATAAAGGCTACCCCTGATCGCGCTTGAGCCTCGAATTTGAATTTAAATACGTCCAAATAACGTTTCGAGTGATTTATTCCGTAAATAACTAATTAGTTATACGATGAGATATAAAAAAAAAAAAAAATTTAATGAGATATAAAATTGGAGGGGCAACACGAGGACTTCCCAGGAGGTCACCCATCCTAGTACTACTCTCGCCCAAGCACGCTTAACTGCGGAGTTCTGATGGGATCCGGTGCATTAGTGCTGGTATGATCGCACCCATCTTCTTGCGCATTCTATTTATATAAAGGCTACCCCTGATCGCGCTTGAGCCTCGAATTTGAATTTAAATACGACCAAATAACGTTTCGAGTGATTTATTCCGTAAATAACTAATTAGTTATACGATGAGATATAAAAAAAAGAAAAAAATTTAATGAGATATAAAATTGGAGGGGTGCAACACGAGGACTTCCCAGGAGGTCACCCATCCTAGTACTACTCTCGCCAAAGCTCGTTTAACTCCGGAGTTCGATGGGATCCGGTGCATTAGTGCTGGTAGATCGCACCATCATCTTGCACATTCTATTTATATAAGGCTACCCCTGATCGCGCTGAGCCTCGAATTTAATTTTAAATACGACCAAATAACGTTTCGAGTGATTTATTCCGTAAATAAATAATTAGTATAAGATTAGATATAAAAAAATAGAAAAAAAATTTAATTAGATATAAAATTGGAAGGGGTGCAACACGAGGACTTCCCAGGAGGGCACCCCATCCTAGTACTACTCTCGCCCAAGCACGCTTGACGCGGAGTTCTGATGGGATCCGGTGTATTAGTGCTGGTATGATCGAACCCATCAATTCTACGCATTCTATTGTATATAAAGGCTACCCTGATCGCGCTTGAGCCTCGAATTTGAATTAAATACGTCAAATAACGTTTCGAGTGATTTATTCCGTAAATAACTAATTAGTTATACGATGATATAGAAAAAAAATAGAAAAAAAATTTAATGGATAATAAAATTGGAGGGGTGCAACACGAGGACTTCCCAGGAGGTACCCATCCTAGTACTACTCTCGCCCAATCACGCTTAACTGCGGAGTTCTGATGGGATCCGGTGCATTAGTGCTGTTATGATCGCACCCGTCAATTCTTGCGCATTCTATTTATATAAAGGCTACCCCTGATCGCGCTTGAGCCTCGAATTGAATTTAAATACGTCCAAATATACGTTTCGAGTGATTTTATTCCGTAAATAACTAATAGTTATCACAATGAGATATAAAAAAATTGAAAAAAAATTTAAGAGATCTAAATTGGAGGGGTGCAACACGAGGACTTCCCAGGAGGTCACCCATCCTAGTACTACTCGCCCAAGCACGCTTAACTGCGGAGTTCTGATGGGATCCGGTGCATTAGTGCTGGTATGATCGCACCCATCAATTCTTGCGCATTCTATTTATATAAAGGCTACCCCTGATCGCGCTTGAGCCTCGAATTTGAATTTAAATACGACCAAATAACGTTTCGAGTGATTTATTCCGTAAATAACTAATTAGTTATACGATGAGATATAAAAAAATAGAAAAAAATTTAATGAGATATAAAATTGGAGGGGTGCAACACGAGGACTTCCCAGGAGGTCACCCATCCTAGTACTACTCTCGCCCAAGCACGCTTAACTGCGGAGTTCTGATGGGATCCGGTGCATTAGTGCTGGTATGATCGCACCCGTCAATTCTTGCGCATTCTATTTATATAAAGGCTACCCCTGATCGCGCTTGAGCCTCGAATTTGAATTTAAATACGTCCAAATAACGTTTCGAGTGATTTATTCCGTAAATAACTAATTAGTTATACGATGAGATATAAAAAAATAGAAAAAAATTTAATGAGATATAAAATTGGAGGGTGCAACACGAGGACTTCCCAGGAGGTCACCCATCCTAGTACTACTCTCGCCCAAGCACGCTTAACTGCGGAGTTCTGATGGGATCCGGTGCATTAGTGCTGGTATGATCGCACCCGTCAATTCTTGCGCATTCTATTTATATAAAGGCTACCCCTGATCGCGCTTGAGCCTCGAATTTGAATTTAAATACGTCCAAATAACGTTTCGAGTGATTTATTCCGTAAATAACTAATTAGTTATACGATGAGATAAAAAAAATAGAAAAAAATTTAATGAGATATAAAATTGGAGGGTGCAACACGAGGACTTCCCAGGAGGTCACCCATCCTAGTACTACTCTCGCCCAAGCACGCTTAACTGCGGAGTTCTGATGGGATCCGGTGCATTAGTGCTGGTATGATCGCACCCATCAATTCTTGCGCATTCTATTTATATAAAGGCTACCCCTGATCGCGCTTGAGCCTCGAATTTGAATTTAAATACGACCAAATAACGTTTCGAGTGATTTATTCCGTAAATAACTAATTAGTTTACGATGAGATATAAAAAAATAGAAAAAAATTTAATGAGATATAAAATTGGAGGGTGCAACACGAGGACTTCCCAGGAGGTCACCCATCCTAGTACTACTCTCGCCCAAGCACGCTTAACTGCGGAGTTCTGATGGGATCCGGTGCATTAGTGCTGGTATGATCGCACCCATCAATTCTTGCGCATTCTATTTATATAAAGGCTACCCCTGATCGCGCTTGAGCCTCGAATTTGAATTTAAATACGACCAAATAACGTTTCGAGTGATTTATTCCGTAAATAACTAATTAGTTATACGATGAGATATAAAAAAGAAAAAAAATTTAATGAGATATAAAATTGGAGGGGTGCAACACGAGGACTTCCCAGGAGGTCACCCATCCTAGTACTACTCTCGCCCAAGCACGCTTAACTGCGGAGTTCTGATGGGATCCGGTGCATTAGTGCTGGTATGATCGCACCCATCAATTCTTGCGCATTCTATTTATATAAAGGCTACCCCTGATCGCGCTTGAGCCTCGAATTTTAATTTAAATACGACCAAATAATGTTGTCGAGTGATTTATTCCGTAAATAACTAATTAGTTGCTACGATGAGATATAAGAAAAATTAGAAAAAAATTTAATGAGATATAAAATTGCAGGGGTGCAACACGAGGACTTCCCAGGAGGTCACCATCCTAGTACTACTCTCGCCCAAGCACGCTTAACTGCGGAGTTCTGATGAGATCCGGTGCATTTAGTGCTTGGTATGATCCGCACCCATCAACTTCTTGCGCATTCTATTTATATAAAGGCTACCCCTGATCGCGCTTGAGCCTAGAATTTGAATTTAAATACGACCAAATAACGTTTCGAGTGATTTATTCCGTAAATAACTAATTAGTTATACGATTAGATATAAAAAAATAAAAAAAAATTTAAATGAGATATAAAATTGGAAGGGTGAAACACGAGGAACTTCCCCGGAGGTCACCCAATCCTAGTACTACTCTCGCCCAAGCACGCTTAACTGTTGAGTTCTGATGTGATCCGGTGCATTAGTGCTGGTATGATCGCACCCGTCAATTCTTGCGCATTCTATTTATATAAAGGCTACCCCTGATCGCGCTTGAGCCTCGAATTTGAATTTAAATACGACAAATAACGTTTCGAGTGATTTATTCCGTAAATTACTAATTAGTTGTACGATGAGATATAAAAAAATAGAAAAAATATTAATGAGATATAAAATTGGAAGGGTGCAACACGAGGACTTTCCCAGGAGGTCACCCATCCTAGTACTACTATCGCCCAAGCACGCTTAACAGCGGAGTTCTGATGGGATCGGTGCATTAGTGCTGGTATGATCGCACCCGTCAATTCTTGCGCATTCTAATTATATAAAGGCTACCCCTGAAGGCGCTTGAGCCTCGAATTTGAATTTAAATACGTCCAAATAACGTTTCGAGTGATTTATTCCCTAAATAACTAATTAGTTATACGATGAGATATAAAAAAATTGAAAAAAATTTTAATGAGATATAAAATTGGAGGGGTGCAACACGAGGACTTCCCAGGAGGTCACCCATCCTAGTACTACTATCGCCCAAGCACGCTTAACTGCGGAGTTCTGATGGGATCCGGTGTATTAGTGCTGGTATGATCACACCCATCAAGTCTTGCGCATTCTATTTATATAAAGGCTACCCCTGATCGCGCTTGAGCCTCGAAATTGAATTTAAATACGTCCAAATAACGTTTCGAGTGATTTATTCCGTAAATAACTAATTTGTTATACGATGAGATATAAAAAAAATTGAAGAAAATTTAATGAGATATAAAATTAGAGGGGTGCAACAGGAGGACTTCCCAGGAGGTCACCCATCCTAGTACTACTATCTCCCAAGCACGCTTAACTGCGGAGTTCTGATGGGATCCGGTGCATTAGTGTTGGTATGATCGCACCCATCAATTCTTGCGCATTCTATTTATATAAAGGCTACCCCTGATCGCGCTTGAGCCTCGAATTTGAATTTAAATACGACCAAATAACGTTTCGAGTGATTTATTCCGTAAATAACTAATTAGTTATACGATTAGATATAAAAAAAATAGAAAAAAAATTTAATGAGATATAAAATTGGAGGGGTCCAACACGAGAACTTCCCAAGAGGTCACCCATCCTAGTACTACTGTCGCCCGAGCACGCTTAACTGCGGAGTTCTGATGGGATCCGGTGCATTACTGCTGGTATGATCGCACCCAGCAATTCTTGCGCATTTTATTTATATAAAGGCTACCCCTGGTCGCGCTTGAGCCTCGAATTTGAATTTAAATACGACCAAATAACGTTTCGAGTGATTTATTCCGTAAATAACTAATTGGAAGGGTGCAACACGACGACTTCCCAAGAGGTCACCCATCCTAGCACTACTCTCGCCCAAGCACGCTTAACTGCGGAGTTCTGATGGGATCCGGTGCATTAGTGCTGGTATGATCGCACCCGTCAATTCTTGCGCATTCTATTTATATAAAGGCTACCCCTGTCGCGCTTGAGCCTCGAATTTGAATTTAAATACGTCCAAATAACGTTTCGAGTGATTTATTCCGTAAATAACTAATTAGTTATACGATGAGATATAAAAAAAAATAGAAAAAAATTTAATGAGATATAAAATTGGAGGGGTGCAACACGACGACTTCCCAGGAGGTCACCCATCCTAGTACTACTCTCGCCCAAGCACGCTTAACTGCGGAGTTCTGATGGGATCCGGTGCATTACTGCTGGTATGATCGCACCCAGCAATTCTTGCGCATTTTATTTATATAAAGGCTACCCCTGGTCGCGCTTGAGCCTCGAATTTGAATTTAAATACGACCAAATAACGTTTCGAGTGATTTATTCCGTAAATAACTAATTGGAAGGGTGCAACACGACGACTTCCCAAGAGGTCACCCATCCTAGTACTACTCTCGCCCAAGCACGCTTAACTGCGGAGTTCTGATGGGATCCGGTGCATTAGTGCTGGTATGATCGCACCCGTCAATTCTTGCACATTCTATTTATATAAAGGCTACCCCTGATCGCGCTTGAGCCTCGAATTTGAATTTAAATACGTCCAAATAACGTTTCGAGTGATTTATTCCGTAAATAACTAATTAGTTATACGATGAGATATAAAAAAAATAGAAAAAAAATTTAATGAGATATAAAATTGGAGGGGTGCAACACGAGGACTTCCCAGGAGGTCACCCATCCTAGTACTACTCTCTCCCAAGCACGCTTAACTGCGGAGTTCTGATGGGATCCGGTGCATTAGTGCTGGTATGATCGCCCCCATCAATTCTTGCGCATTCTATTTATATAAAGGCTACCCCTGATAGCGCTTGAGCCTCGAATTTGAATTTAAATACGACCAAATAACGTTTCGAGTGATTTATTCCGTAAATAACTAATTAGTTGTACGATGAGATATAAAAAAAATAGAAAGAAATTTAATGAGATATAAAATTGGAGGGGTGCAACACCAGGACTTCCCAGGAGGTCACCCATCCTAGTACTACTCTCGCCCAAGCACGCTTAACTGCGGAGTTCTGATGGGATCCGGTGCATTAGTGCTGGTATGATCGCACCCGTCAATTCTTGCGCATTTTATTTACATAAATGCTACCGCTGATCGCGCTTGAGCCTCGAATTTGAATTTAAATAAGTCCAAATAACGTTTCGAGTGATTTATTACGTAAATAACTAATTAGTTATACGATGAGATATAAAAAAAATAGAAAAAAAATTTAATGAGATATAAAATTGGAGGGGTGCAACACGAGGACTTCCCAGGAGGTCACCCATCCTAGTACTACTCTCGCCCACGTACGCTTAACTGCGGAGTTCTGATGGGATCCGGTGCATTAGTGTTGGTATGATCGCACCCGTCAATTCTTGCGCATTCTATTTATATAAATGCTACCCCTGATCGCGCTTGAGCCTCGAATTTGAATTTAAATACGACCAAATAATGTTTCGAGTGATTTATTCCGTAAATAACTAATTAGTTATACGATGAGATATAAAAAAATAGAAAAAAATTTAATGAGATATAAAATTGGAGGGGTGCAACACGAGAACTTCCCAGGAGGTCACCCATCCTAGTACTACTCTCGCCCAAGCACGCTTAACTGCGGAGTTCTGATGAGATCCGGTGCATTAGTGCTGGTATGATCGCACCCATCAATTCTTTCGCATTCTATTTATATAAAGGCTACCCCTGATCGCGCTTGACCCTCGAATTTGAATTTAAATACATCCAAATATCCTTTCGAGTGATTTATTCCGTAAATAACTAATTAGTTATACGATAAGATATAAAAAAAATAAAAAAAAATTAAATGAGATATAAAATTGGAAGGGTGCAACACGAGAACTTCCCAGGAGGTCACCCAATCCTAGTACTACTCTCGCCCAAGCACGCTTAACTGTTGAGTTCTGATGGGATCCGGTGCATTAGTGCTGGTATGATCGCACCTGTCAATTCTTGCGCATTCTATTTATATAAAGGCTACCCCTGATCGCGCTTGAGCCTCAAATTTGAATTTAAATACGACCAAATAACGTTTCGAGTGATTTATTCCGTAAATTACTAATTAGTTGTACGATGAGATATAAAAAAAATAGAAAAAATATTAATGAGATATAAAATTGGAAGGGTGCAACACGAGGACTTCCCAGGAGGTCACCCATCCTAGTACTACTATCGCCCAAGCACGCTTAACAGCGGAGTTCTGATGGGATCCGGTGCATTAGTGCTGGTATGATCGCACCCGTCAATTCTTGCGCATTCTAATTATATAAAGGCTACCCCTGATCGCGCTTGAGCCTCGAATTTGAATTTAAATACGTCCAAATAACGTTTCGAGTGATTTATTCCCTAAATAACTAATTAGTTATACGATGAGATATAAAAAAAATAGAAAAAAAATTTAATGAGATATAAAATTGGAGGGGTGCAACACGAGGACTTCCCAGGAGGTCACCCATCCTAGTACTACTCTCGCCCACGTACGCTTAACTGCGGAGTTCTGATGGGATCCGGTGCATTAGTGTTGGTATGATCGCACCCGTCAATTCTTGCGCATTCTATTTATATAAATGCTACCCCTGATCGCGCTTGAGCCTCGAATTTGAATTTAAATACGACCAAATAACGTTTTGAGTGATTTATTCCGTAAATAACTAATTAGTTGTACGATGAGATATAAAAAAATAGAAAAAATTTTAATGAGATATAAAATTGGAAGGGTGCAACACGAGGACTTCCCAGGAGGTCACCCATCCTAGTACTACTATCGCCCAAGCACGCTTAACTGCGGAGTTCTGATGGGATCCGATGCATTACTGCTGGTATGATCGCACCCATCAATTCTTCCGCATTCTATTTATATAAAGGCTACCCCTGATCGCGCTTGACCCTCGAATTTGAATTTAAATACGACCAAATAACGTTTCGAGTGATTTATTCCGTAAATAACTAATTAGTTATACGATGAGATATAAAAAAATAGAAAAAAATTTAATGAGATATAAAATTGGAGGGGTGCAACACGAGAACTTCCCAGGAGGTCACCCATCCTAGTACTACTCTCGCCCAAGCACGCTTAACTGCGGAGTTCTGATGAGATCCGGTGCATTAGTGCTGGTATGATCGCACCCATCAATTCTTTCGCATTCTATTTATATAAAGGCTACCCCTGATCGCGCTTGACCCTCGAATTTGAATTTAAATACATCCAAATAACCTTTCGAGTGATTTATTCCGTAAATAACTAATTAGTTATACGATAAGATATAAAAAAAAGAAAAAAAATTTAATGAGATATAAAATTGTAGGGGTGCAACACGAGGACTTCCCAGGAGGTCACCCATCCTAGTACTACTCTCGCCCAAGCACGCTTAACTGCGGAGTTCTGATGGGATCCGGTGCATTAGTGCTGGTATGATCGCACCCATCAATTCTTGCGCATTCTATTTATATAAAGGCTACCCCTGATCGCGCTTGAGCCTCGAAATTGAATTTAAATACGTCCAAATAATGTTTCGAGTGATTTATTCCGTAAATAACTAATTTGTTATACGATGAGATATAAAAAAATTTGAAAAAAATTTAATGAGATATAAAATTGGAGGGGTGCAACAGAGGACTTCCCAGGAGGTCACCCATCCTAGTACTACTATCGCCCAAGCACGCTTAACTGCGGAGTTCGGATGAGATCCGGTGCATTTGTGCTGGTATAATCGCACCCATCAATTCTTCCGAATTCTATTTATATAAAGGCTACCCCGGATCGCGCTTGAGCCTCGAATTTGAATTTAAATACATCCGAATAACGTTTCGAGTGATTTATTCCGTAAATAACTAATTAGTTATACGGTGAGATATAAAAAAAATAGAAAAAAATTAAATGAGATATAAAATTGGAGGGGTGCAACACGAGAACTTCCCAGGAGGTCACCCATCCTAGTACTACTCTCGCCCAAGCACGCTTAACTGCGGAGTTCTGATGGGATCCGGTGCATTAGTGCTGGTATGATCGCACCCGTCAATTCTTGCGCATTCTATTTATATAAAGGCTACCCCTGATCACGCTTGAGCCTTGAATTTGAATTTAAATACGACCAAATAATGTTTCGAGTGATTTATTCCGTAAATAACTAATTAGTTGTACGATGAGATATAAGAAAAATAGAAAAAAATTTAATGAGATATAAAATTGCAAGGGTGCAACACGAGGACTTCCCAGGAGGTCACCCATCCTAGTACTACTATCGCCCAAGCACGCTTAACTGCGGAGTTCTGATGGGATCCGGTGCATTAGTGTTGGTATGATCGCACCCATCAACTCTTGCGCATTCTATTTATATAAAGGCTACCCCTGATCGCGCTTGAGCCTTGAATTTGAATTTAAATACGACCAAATAACGTTACGAGTGATTTATTCCGTAAATAACTAATTAGTTATACGATTAGATATAAAAAAAATAAAAAAAATTAAATGAGATATAAAATTGGAAGGGTGCAACACGAGAACTTCCCAGGAGGTCACCCAATCCTAGTACTACTCTCGCCCAAGCACGCTTAACTGTTGAGTTCTGATGGGATCCGGTGCATTTGTGCTGGTATGATCGCACCCGTCAATTCTTGCGCATTCTATTTATATAAAGGCTACCCCTGATCGCGCTTGAGCCTCGAATTTGAATTTAAATACGACCAAATAACGTTTCGAGTGATTTATTCCGTAAATTACTAATTAGTTGTACGATGAGATATAAAAAAAATAGAAAAAATATTAATGAGATATAAAATTGGAAGGGTGCAACACGAGGACTTCCCAGGAGGTCACCCATCCTAGTACTACTATCGCCCAAGCACGCTTAACAGCGGAGTTCTGATGGGATCCGGTGCATTAGTGCTGGTATGATCGCACCCGTCAATTCTTGCGCATTCTAATTATATAAAGGCTACCCCTGATCGCGCTTGAGCCTCGAATTTGAATTTAAATACGTCCAAATAACGTTTCGAGTGATTTATTCCCTAAATAACTAATTAGTTATACGATGAGGTATAAAAAAAATTGAAAAAAATTTTAATGAGATATAAAATTGGAGGGGTGCAACACGAGGACTTCCCAGGAGGTCACCCATCCTAGTACTACTGTCGCCCAAGCACGCTTAACTGCGGAGTTCTGATGGGATCCGGTGTATTAGTGCTGGTATGATCACACCCATCAAGTCTTGCGCATTCTATTTATATAAAGGGTACCCCTGATCGCGCTTGAGCCTCGAAATTGAATTTAAATACGTCCAAATAACGTTTCGAGTGATTTATTCCGTAAATAACTAATTTGTTATACAATGAGATATAAAAAAAATTGAAAAAAAATTTAATGAGATATAAAATTGGAGGGGTGCAACAGGAGGACTTCCCAGGAGGTCACCCATCCTAGTACTACTATCTCCCAAGCACGCTTAACTGCGGAGTTCTGATGGGATCCGGTGCATTAGTGTTGGTATGATCGCACCCATCAATTCTTACGCATTCTATTTATCTAAAGGCTACCCCTGATCGCGCTTGAGCCTCGAATTTGAATTTAAATACGTCCAAATAACGTTTCGAGTGATTTATTCCGTAAATAACTAATTAGTTATACGATGAGATATAAAAAAAATAGAAAAAAAATTTAATGAGATATAAAATTGGAGGGGTGCAACACGACGACTTCCCAGGAGGTCACCCATCCTAGTACTACTCTCGCCCAAGCACGCTTAACTGCGGAGTTCTGATGGGATCCGGTGCATTACTGCTGGTATGATCGCACCCAGCAATTCTTGCGCATTTTATTTATATAAAGGCTACCCCTGGTCGCGCTTGAGCCTCGAATTTGAATTTAAATACGACCAAATAACGTTTCGAGTGATTTATTCCGTAAATAACTAATTGGAAGGGTGCAACACGAGGACTTCCCAAGAGGTCACCCATCCTAGTACTACTCTCGCCCAAGCACGCTTAACTGCGGAGTTCTGATGGGATCCGGTGCATTAGTGCTGGTATGATCGCACCCGTCAATTCTTGCACATTCTATTTATATAAAGGCTACCCCTGATCGCGCTTGAGCCTCGAATTTGAATTTAAATACGTCCAAATAACGTTTCGAGTGATTTATTCCGTAAATAACTAATTAGTTATACGATGAGATATAAAAAAAATAGAAAAAAAATTTAATGAGATATAAAATTGGAGGGGTGCAACACGAGGACTTCCCAGGAGGTCACCCATCCTAGTACTACTCTCTCCCAAGCACGCTTAACTGCGGAGTTCTGATGGGATCCGGTGCATTAGTGCTGGTATGATCGCCCTCATCAATTCTTGCGCATTCTATTTATATAAAGGCTACCCCTGATAGCGCTTGAGCCTCGAATTTGAATTTAAATACGACCAAATAACGTTTCGAGTGATTTATTCCGTAAATAACTAATTAGTTGTACGATGAGATATAAAAAAATAGAAAAAAATTTAATGAGATATAAAATTGGAGGGGTGCAACACCAGGACTTCCCAGGAGGTCACCCATCCTAGTACTACTCTCGCCCAAGCACGCTTAACTGCGGAGTTCTGATGGGATCCGGTGCATTAGTGCTGGTATGATCGCACCCGTCAATTCTTGCGCATTTTATTTATATAAAGGCTACCCCTGATCGCGCTTGAGCCTCGAATTTGAATTTAAATACGTCCAAATAACGTTTCGAGTGATTTATTACGTAAATAACTAATTAGTTATACGATGAGATATAAAAAAAATAGAAAAAAAATTTAATGAGATATAAAATTGGAGGGGTGCAACACGAGGACTTCCCAGGAGGTCACCATCCTAGTACTACTCTCGCCCACGTACGCTTAACTGCGGAGTTCTGATGGGATCCGGTGCATTAGTGTTGGTATGATCGCACCCGTCAATTCTTGCGCATTCTATTTATATAAATGCTACCCCTGATCGCGCTTGAGCCTCGAATTTGAATTTAAATACGATCCAAATAATGTTTCGAGTGATTTATTCCGTAAATAACTAATTAGTTATACGATGAGATATAAAAAAATAGAAAAAAATTTAATGAGATATAAAATTGGAGGGGTGCAACACGAGAACTTCCCAGGAGGTCACCCATCCTAGTACTACTCTCGCCCAAGCACGCTTAACTGCGGAGTTTCTGATGAGATCCGGTGCATTAGTGCTGGTATGATCGCACCCATCAATTCTTTCGCATTCTATTTATATAAAGGCTACCCCTGATCGCGCTTGACCCTCGAATTTGAATTTAAATACATCCAAATATCCTTTCGAGTGATTTATTCCGTAAATAACTAATTAGTTATACGATAAGATATAAAAAAATAAAAAAAAATTAAATGAGATATAAAATTGGAAGGGTGCAACACGAGAACTTCCCAGGAGGTCACCCAATCCTAGTACTACTCTCGCCCAAGCACGCTTAACTGTTGAGTTCTGATGGGATCCGGTGCATTAGTGCTGGTATGATCGCACCTGTCAATTCTTGCGCATTCTATTTATATAAAGGCTACCCCTGATCGCGCTTGAGCCTCAAATTTGAATTTAAATACGACCAAATAACGTTTCGAGTGATTTATTCCGTAAATTAACTAATTAGTTGTACGATGAGATATAAAAAAAATAGAAAAAATATTAATGAGATATAAAATTGGAAGGGTGCAACACGAGGACTTCCCAGGAGGTCACCCATCCTAGTACTACTATCGCCCAAGCACGCTTAACTGCGGAGTTCTGATGGGATCCGGTGCATTAGTGCTGGTATGATCGCACCCGTCAATTCTTGCGCATTCTAATTTATATAAAGGCTACCCCTGATCGCGCTTGAGCCTCGAATTTGAATTTAAATACGTACCAAATAACGTTTCGAGTGATTTATTCCCTAAATAACTAATTAGTTATACGATGAGATATAAAAAAAATAGAAAAAAATTTAATGAGATATAAATTGGAGGGTGCAACACGAGGACTTCCCAGGAGGTCACCCATCCTAGTACTACTCTCGCCCACGTACGCTTAACTGCGGAGTTCTGATGGGATCCGGTGCATTAGTGTTGGTATGATCGCACCCGTCAATTCTTGCGCATTCTATTTATATAAATGCTACCCCTGATCGCGCTTGAGCCTCGAATTTGAATTTAAATACGACCAAATAACGTTTCGAGTGATTTATTCCGTAAATAACTAATTAGTTGTACGATGAGATATAAAAAAAATAGAAAAAATTTTAATGAGATATAAAATTGGAAGGGTGCAACACGAGGACTTCCCAGGAGGTCACCCATCCTAGTACTACTATCGCCCAAGCACGCTTAACTGCGGAGTTCTGATGGGATCCGGATGCATTACGTGCTGGTATGATCGCACCCATCAATTCTTCCGCATTCTATTTATATAAAGGCTACCCCTGATCGCGCTTGAGCCTCGAATTTGAATTTAAATACGACCAAATAACGTTTCGAGTGATTTATTCCGTAAATAACTAATTAGTTATACGATGAGATATAAAAAAAAATAGAAAAAAAATTTAATGAGATATAAAATTGGAGGGGTGCAACACGAGGAACTTCCCAGGAGGTCACCCATCCTAGTACTACTCTCGCCCAAGCACGCTTAACTGCGGAGTTCTGATGAGATCCGGTGCATTAGTGCTGGTATGATCGCACCCATCAATTCTTTCGCATTCTATTTATATAAAGGCTAACCCTGATCGCGCTTGACCCTCGAATTTGAATTTAAATACATCCAAATAACCTTTCGAGTGATTTATTCCGTAAATAACTAATTAGTTATACGATAGATATAAAAAAAAGAAAAAAATTTAATGAGATATAAAATTGGAGGGGTGCAACACGAGGACTTCCCAGGAGGTCACCCATCCTAGTACTACTCTCGCCCAAGCACGCTTAACTGCGGAGTTCTGATGGGATCCGGTGCATTAGTGCTGGTATGATCGCACCCATCAATTCTTGCGCATTCTATTTATATAAAGGCTACCCCTGATCGCGCTTGAGCCTCGAAATTGAATTTAAATACGTCCAAATAATGTTTCGAGTGATTTATTCCGTAAATAACTAATTTGTTATACGATGAGATATAAAAAAATTTGAAAAAAATTTAATGAGATATAAATTGGAGGGGTGCAACAGAGGACTTCCCAGGAGGTCACCCATCCTAGTACTACTATCGCCCAAGCACGCTTAACTGCGGAGTTCGGATGAGATCCGGTGCATTTGTGCTGGTATGAATCGCACCCATCAATTCTTCCGAATTCTATTTATATAAAGCTACCCCGGATCGCGCTTGAGCCTCGAATTTGAATTTAAAATACATCCGAATAACGTTTCGAGTGATTTATTCCGTAAATAACTAATTAGTTATACGGTGAGATATAAAAAAAATAGAAAAAAATTTAATGAGATATAAAATTGTAGGGGTGCAACACGAGGACTTCCCAGGAGGTCACCCATCCTAGTACTACTCTCGCCCAAGCACGCTTAACTGCGGAGTTCTGATGGGATCCGGTGCATTAGTGCTGGTATGATCGCACCCGTCAATTCTTGCGCATTCTATTTATATAAAGGCTACCCCTGATCGCGCTTGAGCCTCGAATTTTAATTTAAATACGACCAAATAATGTTTCGAGTGATTTATTCCGTAAATAACTAATTAGTTGTACGATGAGATATAAGAAAAATAGAAAAAAATTTAATGAGATATAAAATTGCAAGGGTGCAACACGAGGACTTCCCAGGAGGTCACCCATCCTAGTACTACTATCGCCCAAGCACGCTTAACTGCGGAGTTCTGATGGATCCGGTGCATTAGTGTTGGTATGATCGCACCCATCAACTCTTGCGCATTCTATTTATATAAAGGCTACCCCTGATCGCGCTTGAGCCTGGAATTTGAATTTAAATACGACCAAATAACGTTTCGAGTGATTTATTCCGTAAATAACTAATTAGTTATACGATTAGATATAAAAAAAATAAAAAAAATTAAATGAGATATAAAATTGGAAGGGTGCAACACGAGAACTTCCAGGAGGTCACCCAATCCTAGTACTACTCTCGCCCAAGCACGCTTAACTGTGGAGTTTCTGATGGGATCCGGTGCATTTAGTGCTGGTATGATCGCACCCGTCAATTCTTGCGCATTCTATTTATATAAAGGCTACCCCTGATCGCGCTTGAGCCTCGAATTTGAATTTAAATACGACCAAATAACGTTTCGAGTGATTTATTCCGTAAATAACTAATTAGTTGTACGATGAGATATAAAAAAAATTAGAAAAAAATATTAATGAGATATAAAATTGGAAGGGTGGCAACACGAGGACTTCCCAGGAGGTCACCCATCCTAGTACTACTATCGCCCAAGCACGCTTAACAGCGGAGTTCTGATGGGATCCGGTGCATTAGTGCTGGTATGATCGCACCCGTCAATTCTTGCGCATTCTAATTATATAAAGGCTACCCCTGATCGCGCTTGAGCCTCGAATTTGAATTTAAATACGTCCAAATAACGTTTCGAGTGATTTATTCCCTAAATAACTAATTAGTTTATACGATGAGATATAAAAAAATTGAAAAAAATTTAATGAGATATAAAATTGGAGGGTGCAACACGAGGACTTCCCAGGAGGTCACCCATCCTAGTACTACTCTCGCCCAAGCACGCTTAACTGCGGAGTTCTGATGGGATCCGGTGCATTAGTGCTGGTATGATCGCACCCATCAATTCTTGCGCATTCTATTTATATAAAGGCTACCCCTGATCGCGCTTGAGCCTCGAATTTGAATTTAAATACGACCAAATAACGTTTCGAGTGATTTATTCCGTAAATAACTAATTAGTTATACGATGAGATATAAAAAAAAGAAAAAAATTTAATGAGATATAAAATTGGAGGGTGCAACACGAGGACTTCCCAGGAGGTCACCCATCCTAGTACTACTCTCGCCCAAGCACGCTTAACTGCGGAGTTCTGATGGGATCCGGTGCATTAGTGCTGGTATGATCGCACCCATCAATTCTTGCGCATTCTATTTATATAAAGGCTACCCCTGATCGCGCTTGAGCCTCGAATTTGAATTTAAATACGACCAAATAACGTTTCGAGTGATTTATTCCGTAAATAACTAATTAGTTATACGATGAGATATAAAAAAATAGAAAAAAATTTAATGAGATATAAAATTGGAGGGGCAACACGAGGACTTCCCAGGAGGTCACCCATCCTAGTACTACTCTCGCCCAAGCACGCTTAACTGCGGAGTTCTGATGGGATCCGGTGCATTAGTGCTGGTATGATCGCACCCAATTCTTGCGCATTCTATTTATATAAAGGCTACCCCTGATCGCGCTTGAGCCTCGAATTTGAATTTAAATACGCCAAATAACGTTTCGAGTGATTTATTCCGTAAATAACTAATTAGTTATACGATGAGATATAAAAAAATAGAAAAAAATTTAATGAGATATAAAATTGGAGGGTGCAACACGAGGACTTCCCAGGAGGTCACCCATCCTAGTACTACTCTCGCCCAAGCACGCTTAACTGCGGAGTTCTGATGGGATCCGGTGCATTAGTGCTGGTATGATCGCACCCATCAATTCTTGCGCATTCTATTTATATAAAGGCTACCCCTGATCGCGCTTGAGCCTCGAATTTGAATTTAAATACGACCAAATAACGTTTCGAGTGATTTATTCCGTAAAACTAATTAGTTATACGATGAGATATAAAAAAATAGAAAAAAATTTAATGAGATATAAAATTGGAGGGGCAACACGAGGACTTCCCAGGAGGTCACCCATCCTAGTACTACTCTCGCCCAAGCACGCTTAACTGCGGAGTTCTGATGGGATCCGGTGCATTAGTGCTGGTATGATCGCACCCATCAATTCTTGCGCATTCTATTTATATAAAGGCTACCCCTGATCGCGCTTGAGCCTCGAATTTGAATTTAAATACGACCAAATAACGTTTCGAGTGATTTATTCCGTAAATAACTAATTAGTTATACGATGAGATATAAAAAAATAGAAAAAAATTTAATGAGATATAAAATTGGAGGGGCAACACGAGGACTTCCCAGGAGGTCACCCATCCTAGTACTACTCTCGCCCAAGCACGCTTAACTGCGGAGTTCTGATGGGATCCGGTGCATTAGTGCTGGTATGATCGCACCCATCAATTCTTGCGCATTCTATTTATATAAAGGCTACCCCTGATCGCGCTTGAGCCTCGAATTTGAATTTAAATACGACCAAATAACGTTTCGAGTGATTTATTCCGTAAATAACTAATTAGTTATACGATGAGATATAAAAAAATAGAAAAAAATTTAATGAGATATAAAATTGGAGGGTGCAACACGAGGACTTCCCAGGAGGTCACCCATCCTAGTACTACTCTCGCCCAAGCACGCTTAACTGCGGAGTTCTGATGGGATCCGGTGCATTAGTGCTGGTATGATCGCACCCATCAATTCTTGCGCATTCTATTTATATAAAGGCTACCCCTGATCGCGCTTGAGCCTCGAATTTGAATTTAAATACGACCAAATAACGTTTCGAGTGATTTATTCCGTAAATAACTAATTAGTTATACGATGAGATATAAAAAAATAGAAAAAAATTTAATGAGATATAAAATTGGAGGGGTGCAAACACGACTACTTCCCAGGAGGTCACCCATCCTAGTACTACTCTCGCCCAAGCACGCTTAACTGCGGAGTTCTGATGGGATCCGGTGCATTACTGCTGGTATGATCGCACCCAGCAATTCTTGCGCAATTTTATTTATATAAAGGCTACCCCTGGTCGCGCTTGAGCCTCGAATTTGAATTTAAATACGACCAAATAACGTTTCGAGTGATTTATTCCGTAAATAACTAATTGGAAGGGTGCAACACGACGACTTCCCAAGCGGTCACCCATCCTAGTACTACTCTCGCCCAAGCACGCTTAACTGCGGAGTTCTGATGGGATCCGGTGCATTAGTGCTGGTATGATCGCAACCCGTCAATTCTTGCGCATTCTATATATATAAAGGCTACCCCTGTCGCGCTTGAGCCTCGAATTTGAATTTAAATACGTCCAAATAACGTTTCGAGTGATTTATTCCGTAAATAACTAATTAGTTATACGATGAGATATAAAAAAAAAATAGAAAAAAAATTTAATGAGATATAAAATTGGAGGGGTGCAACACGAGGACTTCCCAGGAGGTCACCCATCCTAGTACTACTCTCGCCCAAGCACGCTTAACTGCGGAGTTCTGATGGGATCCGGTGCATTAGTGCTGGTATGATCGCACCCAGCAATTTCTTGCGCATTTGATTTATATAAAGGCTACCCCTGGTCGCGCTTGACCTCGAATTTTGAATTTAAATACGACCAAATAACGTTTCGAGTGATTTATTCCGTAAATAACTAATTGGAAGGGTGCAACACGACGACTTCCCAAGAGGTCACCCATCCTAGTACTACTCTCGCCAAGCACGCTTAACTGCGGAGTTCTGATGGGATCCGGTGCATTAGTGCTGGTATGATCGCACCCGTCAATTCTTGCACATTCTATTTATATAAAGGCTACCCCTGATCGCGCTTGAGCCTCGAATTTGAATTTAAATACGTCCAAATAACGTTTCGAGTGATTTATTCCGTAAATAACTAATTAGTTATACGATGAGATATAAAAAAAAATAGAAAAAAAATTTAATGAGATATAAAATTGGAGGGGTGCAACACGAGGACTTCCCAGGAGGTCACCCATCCTAGTACTACTCTCGCCCAAGCACGCTTAACTGCGGAGTTCTGATGGGATCCGGTGCATTAGTGCTGGTATGATCGCCCCCATCAATTCTTGCGCATTCTATTTATATAAAGGCTTACCCCTGATAGCGCTTGAGCCTCGAATTTGAATTTAAATACGACCAAATAACGTTTCGAGTGATTTATTCCGTAAATAACTAATTAGTTGTACGATGAGATATAAAAAAAATAGAAAAAATTTAATGAGATATAAAATTGGAGGGGTGCAACACCAGGACTTCCAGGAGGTCACCCATCCTAGTACTACTCTCGCCCAAGCACGCTTAACTGCGGAGTTCTGATGGGATCCGGTGCATTAGTGCTGGTATGATCGCACCCGTCAATTCTTGCGCATTTATTTACATAAATGCTACCGCTGATCGCGCTTGAGCCTCGAATTTGAATTTAAATAAGTCCAAATAACGTTTCGAGTGATTTATTACGTAAATAACTAATTAGTTATACGATTAGATATAAAAAAAATAGAAAAAAAATTTAATGAGATATAAAATTGGAGGGGTGCAACACGAGGACTTCCCAGGAGGTCACCCATCCTAGTACTACTCTCGCCCACGTACGCTTAACTGCGGAGTTCTGATGGGATCCGGTGCATTAGTGTTGGTATGATCGCACCCGTCAATTCTTGCGCATTCTATTTATATAAATGCTACCCCTGATCGCGCTTGAGCCTCGAATTTGAATTTAATACGACCAAATAACGTTTCGAGTGATTTATTCCGTAAATAACTAATTAGTTGTACGATGAGATATAAAAAAAATAGAAAAAATTTTAATGAGATATAAAATTGGAAGGGTGCAACACGAGGACTTCCCAGGAGGTCACCCATCCTAGTACTACTATCGCCCAAGCACGCTTAACTGCGGAGTTCTGATGGGATCCGGTGCATTACTGCTGGTATGATCGCACCCATCAATTCTTCCGCATTCTATTTATATAAAGGCTACCCCTGATCGCGCTTGACCCTCGAATTTGAATTTAAATACGACCAAATAACGTTTCGAGTGATTTATTCCGTAAATAACTAATTAGTTATACGATGAGATATAAAAAAATAGAAAAAAATTAATGAGATATAAAA
>CM046647.1:27666996-27695588 GCA_025583645.1 Gossypium ekmanianum
CCGCAGTTAAGCGTGCTTGGGCGAGAGTAGTACTAGGATGGGTGACCTCCTGGGAAGTCCTCGTGTTGCACCCTTCCAATTTTATATCTCATTAAATTTTTTTCTATTTTTTTTATATCTCATCGTTAACTAATTAGTTATTTACGGAATAAATCACTCGAAACGTTATTTGGTCGTATTTAAATTCAAATTCGAGGCTCAAGCGCGATCAGGGGTAGCCTTTATATAAATAGAATGCGCAAGAATTGACGGGTGCGATCATACCAGCACTAATGCACCGGATCCCATCAGAACTCCGCAGTTAAGCGTGCTTGGGCGAGAGTAGTACTAGGATGGGTGACCTCCTGGGAAGTCCTCGTGTTGCACCCTTCCAATTTTATATCTCATTAATTTTTTTTCTATTTTTTTATATCTCATCGTTTAACTAATTAGTTATTTACGGAATAAATCACTCGAAACGTTATTTGGTCGTATTTAAATTCAAATTCGAGGCTCAAGCGCGATCAGGGGTAGCCTTTATATAAATAGAATGCGCAAGAATTGACGGGTGCGATCATACCAGCACTAATGCACCGGATCCCATCAGAACTCCGCAGTTAAGCGTGCTTGGGCGAGAGTAGTACTAGGATGGGTGACCTCCTGGGAAGTCCTCGTGTTGCACCCTTCCAATTTTATATCTCATTAAATTTTTTTCTATTTTTTTATATCTCATCGTTAACTAATTAGTTATTTACGGAATAAATCACTCGAAACGTTATTTGGTCGTATTTAAATTCAAATTCGAGGCTCAAGCGCGATCAGGGGTAGCCTTTATATAAATAGAATGCGCAAGAATTGACGGGTGCGATCATACCAGCACTAATGCACCGGATCCCATCAGAACTCCGCAGTTAAGCGTGCTTGGGCGAGAGTAGTACTAGGATGGGTGACCTCCTGGGAAGTCCTCGTGTTGCACCCTTCCAATTTTATATCTCATTAATTTTTTTTTCTATTTTTTTATATATCAACGTTTAACTAATTAGTTATTTACGGAATAAATCACTCGAAACGTTATTTGGTCGTAATTAAATTCAAATTCGAGGCTCAAGCGCGATCAGGGGTAGACTTTATATAAATAGAATGCGCAAGAATTGACGGGTGCGATCTTACCTGCTCTAATGCACCGGATCCCATCAGAACTTCGTAGTTAAGCATGCTTGGGTGAGAGTAGTACTTGGATGGGTGACCTCCTGGGAAGTCCTCGTGTTGCACCCTTCCAATTTTATATCTCATTAAATTTTTTTTCTATTTTTTTATATCTCATCGACAACTAATAGTTATATACGGAATAAATCACTCGAAACGTTATTTGGTCGTATTTAAATTCAAATTCGAGGGTCAAGCGCGATCAGGGGTAGCCTTTATATAAATAGAATGCGCAAGAATTGACGGGTGCGATCATACCAGCACTAATGCACCGGATCCCATCAGAACTCCGCAGTTAAGCGTGCTTGGGCGAGAGTAGTACTAGGATGGGTGACCTCCTGGGAAGTCCTCGTGTTGCACCCTTCCAATTTTATATCTCATTAAATTTTTTTTCTATTTTTTTATATCTCATCGTTAACTAATTAGTTATTTACGGAATAAATCACTCGAAACGTTATTTGGTCGTATTTAAATTCAAATTCGAGGCTCAAGCGCGATCAGGGGTAGCCTTTATATAAATAGAATGCGCAAGAATTGACGGGTGCGATCATACCAGCACTAATGCACCGGATCCCATCAGAACTCCGCAGTTAAGCGTGCTTGGGCGAGAGTAGTACTAGGATGGGTGACCTCCTGGGAAGTCCTCGTGTTGCACCCTTCCAATTTTATATCTCATTAAATTTTTTTTCTATTTTTTTATATCTCATCGTTTAACTAATTAGTTATTTACGGAATAAATCACTCGAAACGTTATTTGGTCGTATTTAAATTCAAATTCGAGGCTCAAGCGCGATCAGGGGTAGCCTTTATATAAATAGAATGCGCAAGAATTGACGGGTGCGATCATACCAGCACTAATGCACCGGATCCCATCAGAACTCCGCAGTTAAGCGTGCTTGGGCGAGAGTAGTACTAGGATGGGTGACCTCCTGGGAAGTCCTCGTGTTGCACCCTTCCAATTTTATATCTCATTAAATTTTTTTTCTATTTTTTTATATCTCATCGATAACTAATTAGTTATTTACGGAATAAATCACTCGAAACGTTATTTGGTCGTATTTAAATTCAAATTCGAGGCTCAAGCGCGATCAGGGGTAGCCTTTATATAAATAGAATGCGCAAGAATTGACGGGTGCGATCATACCAGCACTAATGCACCGGATCCCATCAGAACTCCGCAGTTAAGCGTGCTTGGGCGAGAGTAGTACTAGGATGGGTGACCTCCTGGGAAGTCCTCGTGTTGCACCCTTCCAATTTTATATCTCATTAAATTTTTTTTCTATTTTTTTATATCTCATCGTTTAACTAATTAGTTATTTACGGAATAAATCACTCGAAACGTTATTTGGTCGTATTTAAATTCAAATTCGAGGCTCAAGCGCGATCAGGGGTAGCCTTTATATAAATAGAATGCGCAAGAATTGACGGGTGCGATCATACCAGCACTAATGCACCGGATCCCATCAGAACTCCGCAGTTAAGCGTGCTTGGGCGAGAGTAGTACTAGGATGGGTGACCTCCTGGGAAGTCCTCGTGTTGCACCCTTCCAATTTTATATCTCATTAAATTTTTTTTCTATTTTTTTATATCTCATCGTTTAACTAATTAGTTATTTACGGAATAAATCACTCGAAACGTTATTTGGTCGTATTTAAATTCAAATTCGAGGCTCAAGCGCGATCAGGGGTAGCCTTTATATAAATAGAATGCGCAAGAATTGACGGGTGCGATCATACCAGCACTAATGCACCGGATCCCATCAGAACTCCGCAGTTAAGCGTGCTTGGGCGAGAGTAGTACTAGGATGGGTGACCTCCTGGGAAGTCCTCGTGTTGCACCCTTCCAATTTTATATCTCATTAAATTTTTTTTCTATTTTTTTATATCTCATCGTTTAACTAATTAGTTATTTACGGAATAAATCACTCGAAACGTTATTTGGTCGTATTTAAATTCAAATTCGAGGCTCAAGCGCGATCAGGGGTAGCCTTTATATAAATAGAATGCGCAAGAATTGACGGGTGCGATCATACCAGCACTAATGCACCGGATCCCATCAGAACTCCGCAGTTAAGCGTGCTTGGGCGAGAGTAGTACTAGGATGGGTGACCTCCTGGGAAGTCCTCGTGTTGCACCCTTCCAATTTTATATCTCATTAAATTTTTTTTCTATTTTTTTATATCTCATCGTTTAACTAATTAGTTATTTACGGAATAAATCACTCGAAACGTTATTTGGTCGTATTTAAATTCAAATTCGAGGCTCAAGCGCGATCAGGGGTAGCCTTTATATAAATAGAATGCGCAAGAATTGACGGGTGCGATCATACCAGCACTAATGCACCGGATCCCATCAGAACTCCGCAGTTAAGCGTGCTTGGGCGAGAGTAGTACTAGGATGGGTGACCTCCTGGGAAGTCCTCGTGTTGCACCCTTCCAATTTTATATCTCATTAAATTTTTTTTCTATTTTTTTATATCTCATCGTTTAACTAATTAGTTATTTACGGAATAAATCACTCGAAACGTTATTTGGTCGTATTTAAATTCAAATTCGAGGCTCAAGCGCGATCAGGGGTAGCCTTTATATAAATAGAATGCGCAAGAATTGACGGGTGCGATCATACCAGCACTAATGCACCGGATCCCATCAGAACTCCGCAGTTAAGCGTGCTTGGGCGAGAGTAGTACTAGGATGGGTGACCTCCTGGGAAGTCCTCGTGTTGCACCCTTCCAATTTTATATCTCATTAAATTTTTTTTCTATTTTTTTATATCTCATCGTTTAACTAATTAGTTATTTACGGAATAAATCACTCGAAACGTTATTTGGTCGTATTTAAATTCAAATTCGAGGCTCAAGCGCGATCAGGGGTAGCCTTTATATAAATAGAATGCGCAAGAATTGACGGGTGCGATCATACCAGCACTAATGCACCGGATCCCATCAGAACTCCGCAGTTAAGCGTGCTTGGGCGAGAGTAGTACTAGGATGGGTGACCTCCTGGGAAGTCCTCGTGTTGCACCCTTCCAATTTTATATCTCATTAAATTTTTTTTCTATTTTTTTATATCTCATCGTTTAACTAATTAGTTATTTACGGAATAAATCACTCGAAACGTTATTTGGTCGTATTTAAATTCAAATTCGAGGCTCAAGCGCGATCAGGGGTAGCCTTTATATAAATAGAATGCGCAAGAATTGACGGGTGCGATCATACCAGCACTAATGCACCGGATCCCATCAGAACTCCGCAGTTAAGCGTGCTTGGGCGAGAGTAGTACTAGGATGGGTGACCTCCTGGGAAGTCCTCGTGTTGCACCCTTCCAATTTTATATCTCATTAAATTTTTTTTCTATTTTTTTATATCTCATCGTTTAACTAATTAGTTATTTACGGAATAAATCACTCGAAACGTTATTTGGTCGTATTTAAATTCAAATTCGAGGCTCAAGCGCGATCAGGGGTAGCCTTTATATAAATAGAATGCGCAAGAATTGACGGGTGCGATCATACCAGCACTAATGCACCGGATCCCATCAGAACTCCGCAGTTAAGCGTGCTTGGGCGAGAGTAGTACTAGGATGGGTGACCTCCTGGGAAGTCCTCGTGTTGCACCCTTCCAATTTTATATCTCATTAAATTTTTTTTCTATTTTTTTATATCTCATCGTTTAACTAATTAGTTATTTACGGAATAAATCACTCGAAACGTTATTTGGTCGTATTTAAATTCAAATTCGAGGCTCAAGCGCGATCAGGGGTAGCCTTTATATAAATAGAATGCGCAAGAATTGACGGGTGCGATCATACCAGCACTAATGCACCGGATCCCATCAGAACTCCGCAGTTAAGCGTGCTTGGGCGAGAGTAGTACTAGGATGGGTGACCTCCTGGGAAGTCCTCGTGTTGCACCCTTCCAATTTTATATCTCATTAAATTTTTTTTCTATTTTTTTATATCTCATCGTTTAACTAATTAGTTATTTACGGAATAAATCACTCGAAACGTTATTTGGTCGTATTTAAATTCAAATTCGAGGCTCAAGCGCGATCAGGGGTAGCCTTTATATAAATAGAATGCGCAAGAATTGACGGGTGCGATCATACCAGCACTAATGCACCGGATCCCATCAGAACTCCGCAGTTAAGCGTGCTTGGGCGAGAGTAGTACTAGGATGGGTGACCTCCTGGGAAGTCCTCGTGTTGCACCCTTCCAATTTTATATCTCATTAAATTTTTTTTCTATTTTTTTATATCTCATCGTTTAACTAATTAGTTATTTACGGAATAAATCACTCGAAACGTTATTTGGTCGTATTTAAATTCAAATTCGAGGCTCAAGCGCGATCAGGGGTAGCCTTTATATAAATAGAATGCGCAAGAATTGACGGGTGCGATCATACCAGCACTAATGCACCGGATCCCATCAGAACTCCGCAGTTAAGCGTGCTTGGGCGAGAGTAGTACTAGGATGGGTGACCTCCTGGGAAGTCCTCGTGTTGCACCCTTCCAATTTTATATCTCATTAAATTTTTTTTCTATTTTTTTATATCTCATCGTTTAACTAATTAGTTATTTACGGAATAAATCACTCGAAACGTTATTTGGTCGTATTTAAATTCAAATTCGAGGCTCAAGCGCGATCAGGGGTAGCCTTTATATAAATAGAATGCGCAAGAATTGACGGGTGCGATCATACCAGCACTAATGCACCGGATCCCATCAGAACTCCGCAGTTAAGCGTGCTTGGGCGAGAGTAGTACTAGGATGGGTGACCTCCTGGGAAGTCCTCGTGTTGCACCCTTCCAATTTTATATCTCATTAAATTTTTTTTCTATTTTTTTATATCTCATCGTTTAACTAATTAGTTATTTACGGAATAAATCACTCGAAACGTTATTTGGTCGTATTTAAATTCAAATTCGAGGCTCAAGCGCGATCAGGGGTAGCCTTTATATAAATAGAATGCGCAAGAATTGACGGGTGCGATCATACCAGCACTAATGCACCGGATCCCATCAGAACTCCGCAGTTAAGCGTGCTTGGGCGAGAGTAGTACTAGGATGGGTGACCTCCTGGGAAGTCCTCGTGTTGCACCCTTCCAATTTTATATCTCATTAAATTTTTTTTCTATTTTTTTATATCTCATCGTTTAACTAATTAGTTATTTACGGAATAAATCACTCGAAACGTTATTTGGTCGTATTTAAATTCAAATTCGAGGCTCAAGCGCGATCAGGGGTAGCCTTTATATAAATAGAATGCGCAAGAATTGACGGGTGCGATCATACCAGCACTAATGCACCGGATCCCATCAGAACTCCGCAGTTAAGCGTGCTTGGGCGAGAGTAGTACTAGGATGGGTGACCTCCTGGGAAGTCCTCGTGTTGCACCCTTCCAATTTTATATCTCATTAAATTTTTTTTCTATTTTTTTTATATCTCATCGTTTAACTAATTAGTTATTTACGGAATAAATCACTCGAAACGTTATTTGGTCGTATTTAAATTCAAATTCGAGGCTCAAGCGCGATCAGGGGTAGCCTTTATATAAATAGAATGCGCAAGAATTGACGGGTGCGATCATACCAGCACTAATGCACCGGATCCCATCAGAACTCCGCAGTTAAGCGTGCTTGGGCGAGAGTAGTACTAGGATGGGTGACCTCCTGGGAAGTCCTCGTGTTGCACCCTTCCAATTTTATATCTCATTAAATTTTTTTTCTATTTTTTTTATATCTCATCGTTTAACTAATTAGTTATTTACGGAATAAATCACTCGAAACGTTATTTGGTCGTATTTAAATTCAAATTCGAGGCTCAAGCGCGATCAGGGGTAGCCTTTATATAAATAGAATGCGCAAGAATTGACGGGTGCGATCATACCAGCACTAATGCACCGGATCCCATCAGAACTCCGCAGTTAAGCGTGCTTGGGCGAGAGTAGTACTAGGATGGGTGACCTCCTGGGAAGTCCTCGTGTTGCACCCTTCCAATTTTATATCTCATTAAATTTTTTTTCTATTTTTTTATATCTCATCGTTTAACTAATTAGTTATTTACGGAATAAATCACTCGAAACGTTATTTGGTCGTATTTAAATTCAAATTCGAGGCTCAAGCGCGATCAGGGGTAGCCTTTATATAAATAGAATGCGCAAGAATTGACGGGTGCGATCATACCAGCACTAATGCACCGGATCCCATCAGAACTCCGCAGTTAAGCGTGCTTGGGCGAGAGTAGTACTAGGATGGGTGACCTCCTGGGAAGTCCTCGTGTTGCACCCTTCCAATTTTATATCTCATTAAATTTTTTTTCTATTTTTTTATATCTCATCGTTTAACTAATTAGTTATTTACGGAATAAATCACTCGAAACGTTATTTGGTCGTATTTAAATTCAAATTCGAGGCTCAAGCGCGATCAGGGGTAGCCTTTATATAAATAGAATGCGCAAGAATTGACGGGTGCGATCATACCAGCACTAATGCACCGGATCCCATCAGAACTCCGCAGTTAAGCGTGCTTGGGCGAGAGTAGTACTAGGATGGGTGACCTCCTGGGAAGTCCTCGTGTTGCACCCTTCCAATTTTATATCTCATTAAATTTTTTTTCTATTTTTTTATATCTCATCGTTTAACTAATTAGTTATTTACGGAATAAATCACTCGAAACGTTATTTGGTCGTATTTAAATTCAAATTCGAGGCTCAAGCGCGATCAGGGGTAGCCTTTATATAAATAGAATGCGCAAGAATTGACGGGTGCGATCATACCAGCACTAATGCACCGGATCCCATCAGAACTCCGCAGTTAAGCGTGCTTGGGCGAGAGTAGTACTAGGATGGGTGACCTCCTGGGAAGTCCTCGTGTTGCACCCTTCCAATTTTATATCTCATTAAATTTTTTTTCTATTTTTTTTATATCTCATCGTTTAACTAATTAGTTATTTACGGAATAAATCACTCGAAACGTTATTTGGTCGTATTTAAATTCAAATTCGAGGCTCAAGCGCGATCAGGGGTAGCCTTTATATAAATAGAATGCGCAAGAATTGACGGGTGCGATCATACCAGCACTAATGCACCGGATCCCATCAGAACTCCGCAGTTAAGCGTGCTTGGGCGAGAGTAGTACTAGGATGGGTGACCTCCTGGGAAGTCCTCGTGTTGCACCCTTCCAATTTTATATCTCATTAAATTTTTTTTCTATTTTTTTATATCTCATCGTTTAACTAATTAGTTATTTACGGAATAAATCACTCGAAACGTTATTTGGTCGTATTTAAATTCAAATTCGAGGCTCAAGCGCGATCAGGGGTAGCCTTTATATAAATAGAATGCGCAAGAATTGACGGGTGCGATCATACCAGCACTAATGCACCGGATCCCATCAGAACTCCGCAGTTAAGCGTGCTTGGGCGAGAGTAGTACTAGGATGGGTGACCTCCTGGGAAGTCCTCGTGTTGCACCCTTCCAATTTTATATCTCATTAAATTTTTTTTCTATTTTTTTATATCTCATCGTTTAACTAATTAGTTATTTACGGAATAAATCACTCGAAACGTTATTTGGTCGTATTTAAATTCAAATTCGAGGCTCAAGCGCGATCAGGGGTAGCCTTTATATAAATAGAATGCGCAAGAATTGACGGGTGCGATCATACCAGCACTAATGCACCGGATCCCATCAGAACTCCGCAGTTAAGCGTGCTTGGGCGAGAGTAGTACTAGGATGGGTGACCTCCTGGGAAGTCCTCGTGTTGCACCCTTCCAATTTTATATCTCATTAAATTTTTTTTCTATTTTTTTATATCTCATCGTTTAACTAATTAGTTATTTACGGAATAAATCACTCGAAACGTTATTTGGTCGTATTTAAATTCAAATTCGAGGCTCAAGCGCGATCAGGGGTAGCCTTTATATAAATAGAATGCGCAAGAATTGACGGGTGCGATCATACCAGCACTAATGCACCGGATCCCATCAGAACTCCGCAGTTAAGCGTGCTTGGGCGAGAGTAGTACTAGGATGGGTGACCTCCTGGGAAGTCCTCGTGTTGCACCCTTCCAATTTTATATCTCATTAAATTTTTTTTCTATTTTTTTTATATCTCATCGTTTAACTAATTAGTTATTTACGGAATAAATCACTCGAAACGTTATTTGGTCGTATTTAAATTCAAATTCGAGGCTCAAGCGCGATCAGGGGTAGCCTTTATATAAATAGAATGCGCAAGAATTGACGGGTGCGATCATACCAGCACTAATGCACCGGATCCCATCAGAACTCCGCAGTTAAGCGTGCTTGGGCGAGAGTAGTACTAGGATGGGTGACCTCCTGGGAAGTCCTCGTGTTGCACCCTTCCAATTTTATATCTCATTAAATTTTTTTTCTATTTTTTTATATCTCATCGTTTAACTAATTAGTTATTTACGGAATAAATCACTCGAAACGTTATTTGGTCGTATTTAAATTCAAATTCGAGGCTCAAGCGCGATCAGGGGTAGCCTTTATATAAATAGAATGCGCAAGAATTGACGGGTGCGATCATACCAGCACTAATGCACCGGATCCCATCAGAACTCCGCAGTTAAGCGTGCTTGGGCGAGAGTAGTACTAGGATGGGTGACCTCCTGGGAAGTCCTCGTGTTGCACCCTTCCAATTTTATATCTCATTAAATTTTTTTTCTATTTTTTTTATATCTCATCGTTTAACTAATTAGTTATTTACGGAATAAATCACTCGAAACGTTATTTGGTCGTATTTAAATTCAAATTCGAGGCTCAAGCGCGATCAGGGGTAGCCTTTATATAAATAGAATGCGCAAGAATTGACGGGTGCGATCATACCAGCACTAATGCACCGGATCCCATCAGAACTCCGCAGTTAAGCGTGCTTGGGCGAGAGTAGTACTAGGATGGGTGACCTCCTGGGAAGTCCTCGTGTTGCACCCTTCCAATTTTATATCTCATTAAATTTTTTTTCTATTTTTTTTATATCTCATCGTTTAACTAATTAGTTATTTACGGAATAAATCACTCGAAACGTTATTTGGTCGTATTTAAATTCAAATTCGAGGCTCAAGCGCGATCAGGGGTAGCCTTTATATAAATAGAATGCGCAAGAATTGACGGGTGCGATCATACCAGCACTAATGCACCGGATCCCATCAGAACTCCGCAGTTAAGCGTGCTTGGGCGAGAGTAGTACTAGGATGGGTGACCTCCTGGGAAGTCCTCGTGTTGCACCCTTCCAATTTTATATCTCATTAAATTTTTTTTCTATTTTTTTATATCTCATCGTTTAACTAATTAGTTATTTACGGAATAAATCACTCGAAACGTTATTTGGTCGTATTTAAATTCAAATTCGAGGCTCAAGCGCGATCAGGGGTAGCCTTTATATAAATAGAATGCGCAAGAATTGACGGGTGCGATCATACCAGCACTAATGCACCGGATCCCATCAGAACTCCGCAGTTAAGCGTGCTTGGGCGAGAGTAGTACTAGGATGGGTGACCTCCTGGGAAGTCCTCGTGTTGCACCCTTCCAATTTTATATCTCATTAAATTTTTTTTCTATTTTTTTTATATCTCATCGTTTAACTAATTAGTTATTTACGGAATAAATCACTCGAAACGTTATTTGGTCGTATTTAAATTCAAATTCGAGGCTCAAGCGCGATCAGGGGTAGCCTTTATATAAATAGAATGCGCAAGAATTGACGGGTGCGATCATACCAGCACTAATGCACCGGATCCCATCAGAACTCCGCAGTTAAGCGTGCTTGGGCGAGAGTAGTACTAGGATGGGTGACCTCCTGGGAAGTCCTCGTGTTGCACCCTTCCAATTTTATATCTCATTAAATTTTTTTTCTATTTTTTTTATATCTCATCGTTTAACTAATTAGTTATTTACGGAATAAATCACTCGAAACGTTATTTGGTCGTATTTAAATTCAAATTCGAGGCTCAAGCGCGATCAGGGGTAGCCTTTATATAAATAGAATGCGCAAGAATTGACGGGTGCGATCATACCAGCACTAATGCACCGGATCCCATCAGAACTCCGCAGTTAAGCGTGCTTGGGCGAGAGTAGTACTAGGATGGGTGACCTCCTGGGAAGTCCTCGTGTTGCACCCTTCCAATTTTATATCTCATTAAATTTTTTTTCTATTTTTTTTATATCTCATCGTTTAACTAATTAGTTATTTACGGAATAAATCACTCGAAACGTTATTTGGTCGTATTTAAATTCAAATTCGAGGCTCAAGCGCGATCAGGGGTAGCCTTTATATAAATAGAATGCGCAAGAATTGACGGGTGCGATCATACCAGCACTAATGCACCGGATCCCATCAGAACTCCGCAGTTAAGCGTGCTTGGGCGAGAGTAGTACTAGGATGGGTGACCTCCTGGGAAGTCCTCGTGTTGCACCCTTCCAATTTTATATCTCATTAAATTTTTTTTCTATTTTTTTTATATCTCATCGTTTAACTAATTAGTTATTTACGGAATAAATCACTCGAAACGTTATTTGGTCGTATTTAAATTCAAATTCGAGGCTCAAGCGCGATCAGGGGTAGCCTTTATATAAATAGAATGCGCAAGAATTGACGGGTGCGATCATACCAGCACTAATGCACCGGATCCCATCAGAACTCCGCAGTTAAGCGTGCTTGGGCGAGAGTAGTACTAGGATGGGTGACCTCCTGGGAAGTCCTCGTGTTGCACCCTTCCAATTTTATATCTCATTAAATTTTTTTTCTATTTTTTTATATCTCATCGTTTAACTAATTAGTTATTTACGGAATAAATCACTCGAAACGTTATTTGGTCGTATTTAAATTCAAATTCGAGGCTCAAGCGCGATCAGGGGTAGCCTTTATATAAATAGAATGCGCAAGAATTGACGGGTGCGATCATACCAGCACTAATGCACCGGATCCCATCAGAACTCCGCAGTTAAGCGTGCTTGGGCGAGAGTAGTACTAGGATGGGTGACCTCCTGGGAAGTCCTCGTGTTGCACCCTTCCAATTTTATATCTCATTAAATTTTTTTTCTATTTTTTTTATATCTCATCGTTTAACTAATTAGTTATTTACGGAATAAATCACTCGAAACGTTATTTGGTCGTATTTAAATTCAAATTCGAGGCTCAAGCGCGATCAGGGGTAGCCTTTATATAAATAGAATGCGCAAGAATTGACGGGTGCGATCATACCAGCACTAATGCACCGGATCCCATCAGAACTCCGCAGTTAAGCGTGCTTGGGCGAGAGTAGTACTAGGATGGGTGACCTCCTGGGAAGTCCTCGTGTTGCACCCTTCCAATTTTATATCTCATTAAATTTTTTTTCTATTTTTTTTATATCTCATCGTTTAACTAATTAGTTATTTACGGAATAAATCACTCGAAACGTTATTTGGTCGTATTTAAATTCAAATTCGAGGCTCAAGCGCGATCAGGGGTAGCCTTTATATAAATAGAATGCGCAAGAATTGACGGGTGCGATCATACCAGCACTAATGCACCGGATCCCATCAGAACTCCGCAGTTAAGCGTGCTTGGGCGAGAGTAGTACTAGGATGGGTGACCTCCTGGGAAGTCCTCGTGTTGCACCCTTCCAATTTTATATCTCATTAAATTTTTTTTCTATTTTTTTTATATCTCATCGTTTAACTAATTAGTTATTTACGGAATAAATCACTCGAAACGTTATTTGGTCGTATTTAAATTCAAATTCGAGGCTCAAGCGCGATCAGGGGTAGCCTTTATATAAATAGAATGCGCAAGAATTGACGGGTGCGATCATACCAGCACTAATGCACCGGATCCCATCAGAACTCCGCAGTTAAGCGTGCTTGGGCGAGAGTAGTACTAGGATGGGTGACCTCCTGGGAAGTCCTCGTGTTGCACCCTTCCAATTTTATATCTCATTAAATTTTTTTTCTATTTTTTTTATATCTCATCGTTTAACTAATTAGTTATTTACGGAATAAATCACTCGAAACGTTATTTGGTCGTATTTAAATTCAAATTCGAGGCTCAAGCGCGATCAGGGGTAGCCTTTATATAAATAGAATGCGCAAGAATTGACGGGTGCGATCATACCAGCACTAATGCACCGGATCCCATCAGAACTCCGCAGTTAAGCGTGCTTGGGCGAGAGTAGTACTAGGATGGGTGACCTCCTGGGAAGTCCTCGTGTTGCACCCTTCCAATTTTATATCTCATTAAATTTTTTTTCTATTTTTTTTATATCTCATCGTTTAACTAATTAGTTATTTACGGAATAAATCACTCGAAACGTTATTTGGTCGTATTTAAATTCAAATTCGAGGCTCAAGCGCGATCAGGGGTAGCCTTTATATAAATAGAATGCGCAAGAATTGACGGGTGCGATCATACCAGCACTAATGCACCGGATCCCATCAGAACTCCGCAGTTAAGCGTGCTTGGGCGAGAGTAGTACTAGGATGGGTGACCTCCTGGGAAGTCCTCGTGTTGCACCCTTCCAATTTTATATCTCATTAAATTTTTTTTCTATTTTTTTTATATCTCATCGTTTAACTAATTAGTTATTTACGGAATAAATCACTCGAAACGTTATTTGGTCGTATTTAAATTCAAATTCGAGGCTCAAGCGCGATCAGGGGTAGCCTTTATATAAATAGAATGCGCAAGAATTGACGGGTGCGATCATACCAGCACTAATGCACCGGATCCCATCAGAACTCCGCAGTTAAGCGTGCTTGGGCGAGAGTAGTACTAGGATGGGTGACCTCCTGGGAAGTCCTCGTGTTGCACCCTTCCAATTTTATATCTCATTAAATTTTTTTTCTATTTTTTTTATATCTCATCGTTTAACTAATTAGTTATTTACGGAATAAATCACTCGAAACGTTATTTGGTCGTATTTAAATTCAAATTCGAGGCTCAAGCGCGATCAGGGGTAGCCTTTATATAAATAGAATGCGCAAGAATTGACGGGTGCGATCATACCAGCACTAATGCACCGGATCCCATCAGAACTCCGCAGTTAAGCGTGCTTGGGCGAGAGTAGTACTAGGATGGGTGACCTCCTGGGAAGTCCTCGTGTTGCACCCTTCCAATTTTATATCTCATTAAATTTTTTTTCTATTTTTTTTATATCTCATCGTTTAACTAATTAGTTATTTACGGAATAAATCACTCGAAACGTTATTTGGTCGTATTTAAATTCAAATTCGAGGCTCAAGCGCGATCAGGGGTAGCCTTTATATAAATAGAATGCGCAAGAATTGACGGGTGCGATCATACCAGCACTAATGCACCGGATCCCATCAGAACTCCGCAGTTAAGCGTGCTTGGGCGAGAGTAGTACTAGGATGGGTGACCTCCTGGGAAGTCCTCGTGTTGCACCCTTCCAATTTTATATCTCATTAAATTTTTTTTCTATTTTTTTTATATCTCATCGTTTAACTAATTAGTTATTTACGGAATAAATCACTCGAAACGTTATTTGGTCGTATTTAAATTCAAATTCGAGGCTCAAGCGCGATCAGGGGTAGCCTTTATATAAATAGAATGCGCAAGAATTGACGGGTGCGATCATACCAGCACTAATGCACCGGATCCCATCAGAACTCCGCAGTTAAGCGTGCTTGGGCGAGAGTAGTACTAGGATGGGTGACCTCCTGGGAAGTCCTCGTGTTGCACCCTTCCAATTTTATATCTCATTAAATTTTTTTTCTATTTTTTTTATATCTCATCGTTTAACTAATTAGTTATTTACGGAATAAATCACTCGAAACGTTATTTGGTCGTATTTAAATTCAAATTCGAGGCTCAAGCGCGATCAGGGGTAGCCTTTATATAAATAGAATGCGCAAGAATTGACGGGTGCGATCATACCAGCACTAATGCACCGGATCCCATCAGAACTCCGCAGTTAAGCGTGCTTGGGCGAGAGTAGTACTAGGATGGGTGACCTCCTGGGAAGTCCTCGTGTTGCACCCTTCCAATTTTATATCTCATTAAATTTTTTTTCTATTTTTTTTATATCTCATCGTTTAACTAATTAGTTATTTACGGAATAAATCACTCGAAACGTTATTTGGTCGTATTTAAATTCAAATTCGAGGCTCAAGCGCGATCAGGGGTAGCCTTTATATAAATAGAATGCGCAAGAATTGACGGGTGCGATCATACCAGCACTAATGCACCGGATCCCATCAGAACTCCGCAGTTAAGCGTGCTTGGGCGAGAGTAGTACTAGGATGGGTGACCTCCTGGGAAGTCCTCGTGTTGCACCCTTCCAATTTTATATCTCATTAAATTTTTTTTCTATTTTTTTTATATCTCATCGTTTAACTAATTAGTTATTTACGGAATAAATCACTCGAAACGTTATTTGGTCGTATTTAAATTCAAATTCGAGGCTCAAGCGCGATCAGGGGTAGCCTTTATATAAATAGAATGCGCAAGAATTGACGGGTGCGATCATACCAGCACTAATGCACCGGATCCCATCAGAACTCCGCAGTTAAGCGTGCTTGGGCGAGAGTAGTACTAGGATGGGTGACCTCCTGGGAAGTCCTCGTGTTGCACCCTTCCAATTTTATATCTCATTAAATTTTTTTTCTATTTTTTTTATATCTCATCGTTTAACTAATTAGTTATTTACGGAATAAATCACTCGAAACGTTATTTGGTCGTATTTAAATTCAAATTCGAGGCTCAAGCGCGATCAGGGGTAGCCTTTATATAAATAGAATGCGCAAGAATTGACGGGTGCGATCATACCAGCACTAATGCACCGGATCCCATCAGAACTCCGCAGTTAAGCGTGCTTGGGCGAGAGTAGTACTAGGATGGGTGACCTCCTGGGAAGTCCTCGTGTTGCACCCTTCCAATTTTATATCTCATTAATTTTTTTTCTATTTTTTTTATATCTCATCGTTTAACTAATTAGTTATTTACGGAATAAATCACTCGAAACGTTATTTGGTCGTATTTAAATTCAAATTCGAGGCTCAAGCGCGATCAGGGGTAGCCTTTATATAAATAGAATGCGCAAGAATTGACGGGTGCGATCATACCAGCACTAATGCACCGGATCCCATCAGAACTCCGCAGTTAAGCGTGCTTGGGCGAGAGTAGTACTAGGATGGGTGACCTCCTGGGAAGTCCTCGTGTTGCACCCTTCCAATTTTATATCTCATTAAATTTTTTTTCTATTTTTTTTATATCTCATCGTTTAACTAATTAGTTATTTACGGAATAAATCACTCGAAACGTTATTTGGTCGTATTTAAATTCAAATTCGAGGCTCAAGCGCGATCAGGGGTAGCCTTTATATAAATAGAATGCGCAAGAATTGACGGGTGCGATCATACCAGCACTAATGCACCGGATCCCATCAGAACTCCGCAGTTAAGCGTGCTTGGGCGAGAGTAGTACTAGGATGGGTGACCTCCTGGGAAGTCCTCGTGTTGCACCCTTCCAATTTTATATCTCATTAAATTTTTTTTCTATTTTTTTTATATCTCATCGTTTAACTAATTAGTTATTTACGGAATAAATCACTCGAAACGTTATTTGGTCGTATTTAAATTCAAATTCGAGGCTCAAGCGCGATCAGGGGTAGCCTTTATATAAATAGAATGCGCAAGAATTGACGGGTGCGATCATACCAGCACTAATGCACCGGATCCCATCAGAACTCCGCAGTTAAGCGTGCTTGGGCGAGAGTAGTACTAGGATGGGTGACCTCCTGGGAAGTCCTCGTGTTGCACCCTTCCAATTTTATATCTCATTAAATTTTTTTTCTATTTTTTTTATATCTCATCGTTTAACTAATTAGTTATTTACGGAATAAATCACTCGAAACGTTATTTGGTCGTATTTAAATTCAAATTCGAGGCTCAAGCGCGATCAGGGGTAGCCTTTATATAAATAGAATGCGCAAGAATTGACGGGTGCGATCATACCAGCACTAATGCACCGGATCCCATCAGAACTCCGCAGTTAAGCGTGCTTGGGCGAGAGTAGTACTAGGATGGGTGACCTCCTGGGAAGTCCTCGTGTTGCACCCTTCCAATTTTATATCTCATTAAATTTTTTTTCTATTTTTTTTATATCTCATCGTTTAACTAATTAGTTATTTACGGAATAAATCACTCGAAACGTTATTTGGTCGTATTTAAATTCAAATTCGAGGCTCAAGCGCGATCAGGGGTAGCCTTTATATAAATAGAATGCGCAAGAATTGACGGGTGCGATCATACCAGCACTAATGCACCGGATCCCATCAGAACTCCGCAGTTAAGCGTGCTTGGGCGAGAGTAGTACTAGGATGGGTGACCTCCTGGGAAGTCCTCGTGTTGCACCCTTCCAATTTTATATCTCATTAAATTTTTTTTCTATTTTTTTTATATCTCATCGTTTAACTAATTAGTTATTTACGGAATAAATCACTCGAAACGTTATTTGGTCGTATTTAAATTCAAATTCGAGGCTCAAGCGCGATCAGGGGTAGCCTTTATATAAATAGAATGCGCAAGAATTGACGGGTGCGATCATACCAGCACTAATGCACCGGATCCCATCAGAACTCCGCAGTTAAGCGTGCTTGGGCGAGAGTAGTACTAGGATGGGTGACCTCCTGGGAAGTCCTCGTGTTGCACCCTTCCAATTTTATATCTCATTAAATTTTTTTTCTATTTTTTTTATATCTCATCGTTTAACTAATTAGTTATTTACGGAATAAATCACTCGAAACGTTATTTGGTCGTATTTAAATTCAAATTCGAGGCTCAAGCGCGATCAGGGGTAGCCTTTATATAAATAGAATGCGCAAGAATTGACGGGTGCGATCATACCAGCACTAATGCACCGGATCCCATCAGAACTCCGCAGTTAAGCGTGCTTGGGCGAGAGTAGTACTAGGATGGGTGACCTCCTGGGAAGTCCTCGTGTTGCACCCTTCCAATTTTATATCTCATTAAATTTTTTTTCTATTTTTTTTATATCTCATCGTTTAACTAATTAGTTATTTACGGAATAAATCACTCGAAACGTTATTTGGTCGTATTTAAATTCAAATTCGAGGCTCAAGCGCGATCAGGGGTAGCCTTTATATAAATAGAATGCGCAAGAATTGACGGGTGCGATCATACCAGCACTAATGCACCGGATCCCATCAGAACTCCGCAGTTAAGCGTGCTTGGGCGAGAGTAGTACTAGGATGGGTGACCTCCTGGGAAGTCCTCGTGTTGCACCCTTCCAATTTTATATCTCATTAAATTTTTTTTCTATTTTTTTTATATCTCATCGTTTAACTAATTAGTTATTTACGGAATAAATCACTCGAAACGTTATTTGGTCGTATTTAAATTCAAATTCGAGGCTCAAGCGCGATCAGGGGTAGCCTTTATATAAATAGAATGCGCAAGAATTGACGGGTGCGATCATACCAGCACTAATGCACCGGATCCCATCAGAACTCCGCAGTTAAGCGTGCTTGGGCGAGAGTAGTACTAGGATGGGTGACCTCCTGGGAAGTCCTCGTGTTGCACCCTTCCAATTTTATATCTCATTAAATTTTTTTTCTATTTTTTTTATATCTCATCGTTTAACTAATTAGTTATTTACGGAATAAATCACTCGAAACGTTATTTGGTCGTATTTAAATTCAAATTCGAGGCTCAAGCGCGATCAGGGGTAGCCTTTATATAAATAGAATGCGCAAGAATTGACGGGTGCGATCATACCAGCACTAATGCACCGGATCCCATCAGAACTCCGCAGTTAAGCGTGCTTGGGCGAGAGTAGTACTAGGATGGGTGACCTCCTGGGAAGTCCTCGTGTTGCACCCTTCCAATTTTATATCTCATTAAATTTTTTTTCTATTTTTTTTATATCTCATCGTTTAACTAATTAGTTATTTACGGAATAAATCACTCGAAACGTTATTTGGTCGTATTTAAATTCAAATTCGAGGCTCAAGCGCGATCAGGGGTAGCCTTTATATAAATAGAATGCGCAAGAATTGACGGGTGCGATCATACCAGCACTAATGCACCGGATCCCATCAGAACTCCGCAGTTAAGCGTGCTTGGGCGAGAGTAGTACTAGGATGGGTGACCTCCTGGGAAGTCCTCGTGTTGCACCCTTCCAATTTTATATCTCATTAAATTTTTTTTCTATTTTTTTTATATCTCATCGTTTAACTAATTAGTTATTTACGGAATAAATCACTCGAAACGTTATTTGGTCGTATTTAAATTCAAATTCGAGGCTCAAGCGCGATCAGGGGTAGCCTTTATATAAATAGAATGCGCAAGAATTGACGGGTGCGATCATACCAGCACTAATGCACCGGATCCCATCAGAACTCCGCAGTTAAGCGTGCTTGGGCGAGAGTAGTACTAGGATGGGTGACCTCCTGGGAAGTCCTCGTGTTGCACCCTTCCAATTTTATATCTCATTAAATTTTTTTTCTATTTTTTTTATATCTCATCGTTTAACTAATTAGTTATTTACGGAATAAATCACTCGAAACGTTATTTGGTCGTATTTAAATTCAAATTCGAGGCTCAAGCGCGATCAGGGGTAGCCTTTATATAAATAGAATGCGCAAGAATTGACGGGTGCGATCATACCAGCACTAATGCACCGGATCCCATCAGAACTCCGCAGTTAAGCGTGCTTGGGCGAGAGTAGTACTAGGATGGGTGACCTCCTGGGAAGTCCTCGTGTTGCACCCTTCCAATTTTATATCTCATTAAATTTTTTTTCTATTTTTTTATATCTCATCGTTTAACTAATTAGTTATTTACGGAATAAATCACTCGAAACGTTATTTGGTCGTATTTAAATTCAAATTCGAGGCTCAAGCGCGATCAGGGGTAGCCTTTATATAAATAGAATGCGCAAGAATTGACGGGTGCGATCATACCAGCACTAATGCACCGGATCCCATCAGAACTCCGCAGTTAAGCGTGCTTGGGCGAGAGTAGTACTAGGATGGGTGACCTCCTGGGAAGTCCTCGTGTTGCACCCTTCCAATTTTATATCTCATTAAATTTTTTTTCTATTTTTTTTATATCTCATCGTTTAACTAATTAGTTATTTACGGAATAAATCACTCGAAACGTTATTTGGTCGTATTTAAATTCAAATTCGAGGCTCAAGCGCGATCAGGGGTAGCCTTTATATAAATAGAATGCGCAAGAATTGACGGGTGCGATCATACCAGCACTAATGCACCGGATCCCATCAGAACTCCGCAGTTAAGCGTGCTTGGGCGAGAGTAGTACTAGGATGGGTGACCTCCTGGGAAGTCCTCGTGTTGCACCCTTCCAATTTTATATCTCATTAAATTTTTTTTCTATTTTTTTTATATCTCATCGTTTAACTAATTAGTTATTTACGGAATAAATCACTCGAAACGTTATTTGGTCGTATTTAAATTCAAATTCGAGGCTCAAGCGCGATCAGGGGTAGCCTTTATATAAATAGAATGCGCAAGAATTGACGGGTGCGATCATACCAGCACTAATGCACCGGATCCCATCAGAACTCCGCAGTTAAGCGTGCTTGGGCGAGAGTAGTACTAGGATGGGTGACCTCCTGGGAAGTCCTCGTGTTGCACCCTTCCAATTTTATATCTCATTAAATTTTTTTTCTATTTTTTTTATATCTCATCGTTTAACTAATTAGTTATTTACGGAATAAATCACTCGAAACGTTATTTGGTCGTATTTAAATTCAAATTCGAGGCTCAAGCGCGATCAGGGGTAGCCTTTATATAAATAGAATGCGCAAGAATTGACGGGTGCGATCATACCAGCACTAATGCACCGGATCCCATCAGAACTCCGCAGTTAAGCGTGCTTGGGCGAGAGTAGTACTAGGATGGGTGACCTCCTGGGAAGTCCTCGTGTTGCACCCTTCCAATTTTATATCTCATTAAATTTTTTTTCTATTTTTTTATATCTCATCGTTTAACTAATTAGTTATTTACGGAATAAATCACTCGAAACGTTATTTGGTCGTATTTAAATTCAAATTCGAGGCTCAAGCGCGATCAGGGGTAGCCTTTATATAAATAGAATGCGCAAGAATTGACGGGTGCGATCATACCAGCACTAATGCACCGGATCCCATCAGAACTCCGCAGTTAAGCGTGCTTGGGCGAGAGTAGTACTAGGATGGGTGACCTCCTGGGAAGTCCTCGTGTTGCACCCTTCCAATTTTATATCTCATTAAATTTTTTTTCTATTTTTTTTATATCTCATCGTTTAACTAATTAGTTATTTACGGAATAAATCACTCGAAACGTTATTTGGTCGTATTTAAATTCAAATTCGAGGCTCAAGCGCGATCAGGGGTAGCCTTTATATAAATAGAATGCGCAAGAATTGACGGGTGCGATCATACCAGCACTAATGCACCGGATCCCATCAGAACTCCGCAGTTAAGCGTGCTTGGGCGAGAGTAGTACTAGGATGGGTGACCTCCTGGGAAGTCCTCGTGTTGCACCCTTCCAATTTTATATCTCATTAATTTTTTTTCTATTTTTTTTATATCTCATCGTTTAACTAATTAGTTATTTACGGAATAAATCACTCGAAACGTTATTTGGTCGTATTTAAATTCAAATTCGAGGCTCAAGCGCGATCAGGGGTAGCCTTTATATAAATAGAATGCGCAAGAATTGACGGGTGCGATCATACCAGCACTAATGCACCGGATCCCATCAGAACTCCGCAGTTAAGCGTGCTTGGGCGAGAGTAGTACTAGGATGGGTGACCTCCTGGGAAGTCCTCGTGTTGCACCCTTCCAATTTTATATCTCATTAAATTTTTTTTCTATTTTTTTATATCTCATCGTTTAACTAATTAGTTATTTACGGAATAAATCACTCGAAACGTTATTTGGTCGTATTTAAATTCAAATTCGAGGCTCAAGCGCGATCAGGGGTAGCCTTTATATAAATAGAATGCGCAAGAATTGACGGGTGCGATCATACCAGCACTAATGCACCGGATCCCATCAGAACTCCGCAGTTAAGCGTGCTTGGGCGAGAGTAGTACTAGGATGGGTGACCTCCTGGGAAGTCCTCGTGTTGCACCCTTCCAATTTTATATCTCATTAAATTTTTTTTCTATTTTTTTTATATCTCATCGTTTAACTAATTAGTTATTTACGGAATAAATCACTCGAAACGTTATTTGGTCGTATTTAAATTCAAATTCGAGGCTCAAGCGCGATCAGGGGTAGCCTTTATATAAATAGAATGCGCAAGAATTGACGGGTGCGATCATACCAGCACTAATGCACCGGATCCCATCAGAACTCCGCAGTTAAGCGTGCTTGGGCGAGAGTAGTACTAGGATGGGTGACCTCCTGGGAAGTCCTCGTGTTGCACCCTTCCAATTTTATATCTCATTAAATTTTTTTTCTATTTTTTTTATATCTCATCGTTTAACTAATTAGTTATTTACGGAATAAATCACTCGAAACGTTATTTGGTCGTATTTAAATTCAAATTCGAGGCTCAAGCGCGATCAGGGGTAGCCTTTATATAAATAGAATGCGCAAGAATTGACGGGTGCGATCATACCAGCACTAATGCACCGGATCCCATCAGAACTCCGCAGTTAAGCGTGCTTGGGCGAGAGTAGTACTAGGATGGGTGACCTCCTGGGAAGTCCTCGTGTTGCACCCTTCCAATTTTATATCTCATTAATTTTTTTTCTATTTTTTTTATATCTCATCGTTTAACTAATTAGTTATTTACGGAATAAATCACTCGAAACGTTATTTGGTCGTATTTAAATTCAAATTCGAGGCTCAAGCGCGATCAGGGGTAGCCTTTATATAAATAGAATGCGCAAGAATTGACGGGTGCGATCATACCAGCACTAATGCACCGGATCCCATCAGAACTCCGCAGTTAAGCGTGCTTGGGCGAGAGTAGTACTAGGATGGGTGACCTCCTGGGAAGTCCTCGTGTTGCACCCTTCCAATTTTATATCTCATTAAATTTTTTTTCTATTTTTTTTATATCTCATCGTTTAACTAATTAGTTATTTACGGAATAAATCACTCGAAACGTTATTTGGTCGTATTTAAATTCAAATTCGAGGCTCAAGCGCGATCAGGGGTAGCCTTTATATAAATAGAATGCGCAAGAATTGACGGGTGCGATCATACCAGCACTAATGCACCGGATCCCATCAGAACTCCGCAGTTAAGCGTGCTTGGGCGAGAGTAGTACTAGGATGGGTGACCTCCTGGGAAGTCCTCGTGTTGCACCCTTCCAATTTTATATCTCATTAAATTTTTTTTCTATTTTTTTTATATCTCATCGTTTAACTAATTAGTTATTTACGGAATAAATCACTCGAAACGTTATTTGGTCGTATTTAAATTCAAATTCGAGGCTCAAGCGCGATCAGGGGTAGCCTTTATATAAATAGAATGCGCAAGAATTGACGGGTGCGATCATACCAGCACTAATGCACCGGATCCCATCAGAACTCCGCAGTTAAGCGTGCTTGGGCGAGAGTAGTACTAGGATGGGTGACCTCCTGGGAAGTCCTCGTGTTGCACCCTTCCAATTTTATATCTCATTAATTTTTTTTCTATTTTTTTTATATCTCATCGTTTAACTAATTAGTTATTTACGGAATAAATCACTCGAAACGTTATTTGGTCGTATTTAAATTCAAATTCGAGGCTCAAGCGCGATCAGGGGTAGCCTTTATATAAATAGAATGCGCAAGAATTGACGGGTGCGATCATACCAGCACTAATGCACCGGATCCCATCAGAACTCCGCAGTTAAGCGTGCTTGGGCGAGAGTAGTACTAGGATGGGTGACCTCCTGGGAAGTCCTCGTGTTGCACCCTTCCAATTTTATATCTCATTAAATTTTTTTTCTATTTTTTTTATATCTCATCGTTTAACTAATTAGTTATTTACGGAATAAATCACTCGAAACGTTATTTGGTCGTATTTAAATTCAAATTCGAGGCTCAAGCGCGATCAGGGGTAGCCTTTATATAAATAGAATGCGCAAGAATTGACGGGTGCGATCATACCAGCACTAATGCACCGGATCCCATCAGAACTCCGCAGTTAAGCGTGCTTGGGCGAGAGTAGTACTAGGATGGGTGACCTCCTGGGAAGTCCTCGTGTTGCACCCTTCCAATTTTATATCTCATTAAATTTTTTTTCTATTTTTTTTATATCTCATCGTTTAACTAATTAGTTATTTACGGAATAAATCACTCGAAACGTTATTTGGTCGTATTTAAATTCAAATTCGAGGCTCAAGCGCGATCAGGGGTAGCCTTTATATAAATAGAATGCGCAAGAATTGACGGGTGCGATCATACCAGCACTAATGCACCGGATCCCATCAGAACTCCGCAGTTAAGCGTGCTTGGGCGAGAGTAGTACTAGGATGGGTGACCTCCTGGGAAGTCCTCGTGTTGCACCCTTCCAATTTTATATCTCATTAAATTTTTTTTCTATTTTTTTTATATCTCATCGTTTAACTAATTAGTTATTTACGGAATAAATCACTCGAAACGTTATTTGGTCGTATTTAAATTCAAATTCGAGGCTCAAGCGCGATCAGGGGTAGCCTTTATATAAATAGAATGCGCAAGAATTGACGGGTGCGATCATACCAGCACTAATGCACCGGATCCCATCAGAACTCCGCAGTTAAGCGTGCTTGGGCGAGAGTAGTACTAGGATGGGTGACCTCCTGGGAAGTCCTCGTGTTGCACCCTTCCAATTTTATATCTCATTAAATTTTTTTTCTATTTTTTTTATATCTCATCGTTTAACTAATTAGTTATTTACGGAATAAATCACTCGAAACGTTATTTGGTCGTATTTAAATTCAAATTCGAGGCTCAAGCGCGATCAGGGGTAGCCTTTATATAAATAGAATGCGCAAGAATTGACGGGTGCGATCATACCAGCACTAATGCACCGGATCCCATCAGAACTCCGCAGTTAAGCGTGCTTGGGCGAGAGTAGTACTAGGATGGGTGACCTCCTGGGAAGTCCTCGTGTTGCACCCTTCCAATTTTATATCTCATTAAATTTTTTTTCTATTTTTTTATATCTCATCGTTTAACTAATTAGTTATTTACGGAATAAATCACTCGAAACGTTATTTGGTCGTATTTAAATTCAAATTCGAGGCTCAAGCGCGATCAGGGGTAGCCTTTATATAAATAGAATGCGCAAGAATTGACGGGTGCGATCATACCAGCACTAATGCACCGGATCCCATCAGAACTCCGCAGTTAAGCGTGCTTGGGCGAGAGTAGTACTAGGATGGGTGACCTCCTGGGAAGTCCTCGTGTTGCACCCTTCCAATTTTATATCTCATTAAATTTTTTTTCTATTTTTTTTATATCTCATCGTTTAACTAATTAGTTATTTACGGAATAAATCACTCGAAACGTTATTTGGTCGTATTTAAATTCAAATTCGAGGCTCAAGCGCGATCAGGGGTAGCCTTTATATAAATAGAATGCGCAAGAATTGACGGGTGCGATCATACCAGCACTAATGCACCGGATCCCATCAGAACTCCGCAGTTAAGCGTGCTTGGGCGAGAGTAGTACTAGGATGGGTGACCTCCTGGGAAGTCCTCGTGTTGCACCCTTCCAATTTTATATCTCATTAAATTTTTTTTCTATTTTTTTTATATCTCATCGTTTAACTAATTAGTTATTTACGGAATAAATCACTCGAAACGTTATTTGGTCGTATTTAAATTCAAATTCGAGGCTCAAGCGCGATCAGGGGTAGCCTTTATATAAATAGAATGCGCAAGAATTGACGGGTGCGATCATACCAGCACTAATGCACCGGATCCCATCAGAACTCCGCAGTTAAGCGTGCTTGGGCGAGAGTAGTACTAGGATGGGTGACCTCCTGGGAAGTCCTCGTGTTGCACCCTTCCAATTTTATATCTCATTAAATTTTTTTTCTATTTTTTTATATCTCATCGTTTAACTAATTAGTTATTTACGGAATAAATCACTCGAAACGTTATTTGGTCGTATTTAAATTCAAATTCGAGGCTCAAGCGCGATCAGGGGTAGCCTTTATATAAATAGAATGCGCAAGAATTGACGGGTGCGATCATACCAGCACTAATGCACCGGATCCCATCAGAACTCCGCAGTTAAGCGTGCTTGGGCGAGAGTAGTACTAGGATGGGTGACCTCCTGGGAAGTCCTCGTGTTGCACCCTTCCAATTTTATATCTCATTAATTTTTTTTTCTATTTTTTTTATATCTCATCGTTTAACTAATTAGTTATTTACGGAATAAATCACTCGAAACGTTATTTGGTCGTATTTAAATTCAAATTCGAGGCTCAAGCGCGATCAGGGGTAGCCTTTATATAAATAGAATGCGCAAGAATTGACGGGTGCGATCATACCAGCACTAATGCACCGGATCCCATCAGAACTCCGCAGTTAAGCGTGCTTGGGCGAGAGTAGTACTAGGATGGGTGACCTCCTGGGAAGTCCTCGTGTTGCACCCTTCCAATTTTATATCTCATTAAATTTTTTTTCTATTTTTTTTATATCTCATCGTTTAACTAATTAGTTATTTACGGAATAAATCACTCGAAACGTTATTTGGTCGTATTTAAATTCAAATTCGAGGCTCAAGCGCGATCAGGGGTAGCCTTTATATAAATAGAATGCGCAAGAATTGACGGGTGCGATCATACCAGCACTAATGCACCGGATCCCATCAGAACTCCGCAGTTAAGCGTGCTTGGGCGAGAGTAGTACTAGGATGGGTGACCTCCTGGGAAGTCCTCGTGTTGCACCCTTCCAATTTTATATCTCATTAAATTTTTTTTCTATTTTTTTTATATCTCATCGTTTAACTAATTAGTTATTTACGGAATAAATCACTCGAAACGTTATTTGGTCGTATTTAAATTCAAATTCGAGGCTCAAGCGCGATCAGGGGTAGCCTTTATATAAATAGAATGCGCAAGAATTGACGGGTGCGATCATACCAGCACTAATGCACCGGATCCCATCAGAACTCCGCAGTTAAGCGTGCTTGGGCGAGAGTAGTACTAGGATGGGTGACCTCCTGGGAAGTCCTCGTGTTGCACCCTTCCAATTTTATATCTCATTAAATTTTTTTTCTATTTTTTTATATCTCATCGTTTAACTAATTAGTTATTTACGGAATAAATCACTCGAAACGTTATTTGGTCGTATTTAAATTCAAATTCGAGGCTCAAGCGCGATCAGGGGTAGCCTTTATATAAATAGAATGCGCAAGAATTGACGGGTGCGATCATACCAGCACTAATGCACCGGATCCCATCAGAACTCCGCAGTTAAGCGTGCTTGGGCGAGAGTAGTACTAGGATGGGTGACCTCCTGGGAAGTCCTCGTGTTGCACCCTTCCAATTTTATATCTCATTAATTTTTTTTCTATTTTTTTTATATCTCATCGTTTAACTAATTAGTTATTTACGGAATAAATCACTCGAAACGTTATTTGGTCGTATTTAAATTCAAATTCGAGGCTCAAGCGCGATCAGGGGTAGCCTTTATATAAATAGAATGCGCAAGAATTGACGGGTGCGATCATACCAGCACTAATGCACCGGATCCCATCAGAACTCCGCAGTTAAGCGTGCTTGGGCGAGAGTAGTACTAGGATGGGTGACCTCCTGGGAAGTCCTCGTGTTGCACCCTTCCAATTTTATATCTCATTAAATTTTTTTTCTATTTTTTTATATCTCATCGTTTAACTAATTAGTTATTTACGGAATAAATCACTCGAAACGTTATTTGGTCGTATTTAAATTCAAATTCGAGGCTCAAGCGCGATCAGGGGTAGCCTTTATATAAATAGAATGCGCAAGAATTGACGGGTGCGATCATACCAGCACTAATGCACCGGATCCCATCAGAACTCCGCAGTTAAGCGTGCTTGGGCGAGAGTAGTACTAGGATGGGTGACCTCCTGGGAAGTCCTCGTGTTGCACCCTTCCAATTTTATATCTCATTAAATTTTTTTTCTATTTTTTTTATATCTCATCGTTTAACTAATTAGTTATTTACGGAATAAATCACTCGAAACGTTATTTGGTCGTATTTAAATTCAAATTCGAGGCTCAAGCGCGATCAGGGGTAGCCTTTATATAAATAGAATGCGCAAGAATTGACGGGTGCGATCATACCAGCACTAATGCACCGGATCCCATCAGAACTCCGCAGTTAAGCGTGCTTGGGCGAGAGTAGTACTAGGATGGGTGACCTCCTGGGAAGTCCTCGTGTTGCACCCTTCCAATTTTATATCTCATTAATTTTTTTTCTATTTTTTTTATATCTCATTTTTTTTA